>PVIJ01019500.1:0-23482 GCA_004024925.1 Scalopus aquaticus
TTAGCACTTATTATAATCTTTTACTTAAAGAACTAAATCTACAAATATGCCACATACTTTAAAATGAATCTTAAATGTTTTATCATCCAAAAGAGTTGGGAGTGAAACACTGGAGCTTTAACTTAGGCTATGCAAAGTACTTAATATTTTCCAGTTGTTTCTCAAGACCTTGAAGAATTGGACTGAAGGTTTAAGTTTATTTAACTTGTCTTATTTTAAAAAGCCCAAGCTATAATTTTTCCTTGAAAGTCTCTTATCTAGCAAGAAAATTTTAGTTGAATCCAGGCATAGCCTCTTTATAAATGTTTTAGTCTATAAAATTGTGGATGTGAAGAAATTGGATAAATAGATAGATAAAACTGAAAAAAGAAGAGAAATAATTATTCTTTCTCCACCCAAAGGAGCAAAAGTCCACCGAGAAATTAAGTCAGTAAGCATTTCGGGAATACCTACTTGAAAAATATCATATTAGAAGTTTGTTGGAAGAACAATAAATAACCAGTTATTAACCACAAGACAGTCGTTTAAAGTAATAATACTATAGTAAGTATTGACATTTATCTGTAAAGCTCTTACTGAGTACCTATAGGGTAGCAGGCATGACAAGAACATAGGGGAATAGTGATGATGGTGCCAATAATAGATTAGCCACTGCTTACTGAGACTCTTTTAGGTGCCAAGCACCGTATAAAACCTTTTCCACCTTATTTTAGCCCCATTTTTAAGTTGAAAAGCAGAGGAAGGTAAATCTCTAATACAAATGCTTAGATCAATTTATAGAGCAGGCAGCTAAATTCCTACCAGTTTGTCTTGTATTACTTCTCATGCAAAGACATAGAAGACAAGTCTTTTTTCTTTCAAAATCATAGGTTGTAAAAGGGATGTGTGTATGTATATACATATATATATACACATATTAATTTGCACATATAAATATTCAGATACACACATACATGCAAATATACATATATATGTAAATATATGTTTGCACATGTAAACACATATACAAATATATTTACATATTCATGTAAATAGCTACAAAACTCTGTGGTAACTGCTCTATGCAGGCATAGCGAAGGTAGCAAGCAACAGGGAAAAGAGAAATCTGTCTCATTCAGAGAAGAGGCGATGGTGTCCATTTTGAGTTGGTGTACAAACAGGAGCTCACTCACCGGTCAAGGACAGGGCAGTGTGCAAGAAAAGGGGCGAGGGAGGTTACTGGGTAGTGGCAGGGTCCCTGCGGAGTGAGTCTTTGCAGGGAGTGAATCTGGAGACTTGACAGGGAGCATTGATAGAAGGTGAATCTGGCTGAGGAGGATCGGATATGCCATTGCTAAGGAATTTGCTCTTTATTCTGTAAGCAGTGGGGTGAAATTAAAGCTGAGTACTACCTGATTAAGTCTGTCTTGTCAAATGATCACTTTAGAAGCTGTGGGAAATGGACAGAACAGGGAGACAGTTCACAGTATTCTAGGGGAGAAATGATGAGACTCAAGTGAGGTTCTCTGCAGCAGAAACGGGGGGCTGGCTGCAGGGTCAGAAGGTTAAATCAAGAGAACCCCTGAGAAATGTGTCAGGGAGCACATGTCCCATGGTTTTGGCTGAAGAGAAGTTGATACTAGTTGGGGAACTCTGGAAATGGAGGGAATGTTAGTGATGAGTAGGTATACTGAGTCCAACTTTTAAAATGCTGAATTTTACATGCTGATGAAGTTGGTTTTTGAGAGGTGAAAGAGACCAAATATGGCGGGATTATAAAGAAAGAACAGGGGGCTCCTGATAAAAGAAAATTTCCAGATAAAAGAAAATTTAGCAAGATTGAATGTTACAGAAAATAAAAGAGACACAGGAATAAACCTCGATGAAGCAGTCAAGGATAGGCAGGAAAAATCAGCGGAGCAAGTCTTGGAAAGGAGTGAGATTCGAAGCCTCAAGTTGGGATGGACACAAGGCACATCCAAGACAGAGAAATAGAGCAGGGCATTTGGTTGGTATGCAGATATTTTTTTCTCTGTTAAGTTGGAGGCTAGTATATTTACAGGGAGCTACAAAGGCTTACAGAGGTTCTTCTAGAGTTTGGCTGAACTTGGAAATAACTAATTTTAAATGACGCACATCTGTACAATTGTGAAAGTTTTTCTTCCAACTTTGCTCAAGGGAATCATTGAAAGAGTGAATATGGGGCCTCTCTGGTGGCACAATGGGTCAAGTCGCAGCACTATGAAGCTATCCAGATCCACTGCGGCACGAGTTCGATCCCTGGCCAGGGAGCTGATCCACATGGCGCAGCAGACCTCTCCTGCATGGCGCAGCAGACCTCTCCTGTCTCACCCGCTGCTCCCCTCAGCAGTGTACTTCAGTGGATCCGCCTGTTCTGCTCCCCACTCTGTCCTGGTGAATCATCTACCCCCCACACCTTTGGGCTACACCCCAGTTCTTGTAAGCATAAATAGATAATTTTTTTTTAAAGAAAATTGATGGGTGTGTTTTTCAAGTGGGTGAACGAATTGTGGCTGTGGAAGCAGAATGAAGACAGAGACCAGGGTGCAGGAAGTGATATGTCCCTCGTGGGTTAGAAAGCTTCAGTTAAACTTCAGCATCTGAACAGCTGGGAAAATATTGGGAACCTGTAAAAAAGGAAGTGAGAGAATATAATGTTTATATTTGTGATGTTTTAATTTGTATTAAGTATGCTTTATTGGATCCACTGATTACTTAAGTTTCTAGCATCCTAAGACCTAAAGAAGTTCAAAGGATTTACTGTACGGTAGCTAGAGCCTTGCCTCTGGGTTGAGCCTCATTAAGACAGATAAACCCTGGGTGAAAGGAGCTACTCATGGCACTGGAATCTTCCTAAATTTGTTTAGAAAGAAGACTTGAGGCCAAAGAAATTTGAATAACCTAAAGATTTACTTCCATAAGAGAGATTCACGTGCTATTTTTTAGTGCTACTTTTTAGTTTAGCATCCACTCCATAGAATTTATTTTGTTGTCTCATTTATTTATTTAACAAGAATACTGCCCTTTCTTTACATATTTGGTGTCCTTTTTCTACCTTTTCTGATTAGAAAAGTCAATGAGGTGGCTTGGGAATTTTCTTATTGCTTGTTGATTTCTTATTGTTGAGATGAATATTCAGCACAACCTTTCGATGTTAATGAGAATGCAGAATTTTCAGAGTCTTTTCAAAAAATTTTATTTTGGGTCCATTCTGTTTACTGCAGTCTAATTCTTTCCTTCATTTTATTCCTTGTTTAGAAATGTCATTAGGAGAGAAAACTAAAAAGGCAAATGAAGATATCTAGGGAAGAAACTGCCCTTGCTTTTCCTCTGGATAAATTATACAACAAGGTTACTCTCCCAATTAGATAATGTCCTTGGGAAATTAGCAGTCACTTTCTAAATACAACACATTCAGATTTTAAAATGTTAGCTTTATCAATGGTAGATGCATTTTCCGTCTCAGGCCGAGCACAGAGTGTAGTAGGCCAGTTTGAGTGTGAAAATACAACAATCCAGGTCCAGAGACTTTGACATCTGTAACTGCCTGCAAGTATAATACTGTATAAACATTTGCATAACATTGTTACAGGGCAACCCCGATATACAATGGGGTGCCTGACTGTGGGTTCTCACCCATGCGCTTAAAAAGGACTTATAATAAGAACAATTGCAGGCACTCACAAAAAGGTTAATAAAAGGGTTTATTTACAAAAGGAAGGGAAATTAAAAAATGAATAACTCGGGGACAAAAGAGAAAGTGAGGGAGAGAGATAAATCTCCAAATACGTCCTACCAGATCCGAAGAGCTGGAAACCCCAATGGCACGCTGTAGCCCGGCGAGAAGCAAGAGACCCCCAAGGTCAAAAGCCCTCGTTATAGAGCCAACATGTCTGCTTAACTCCACCCCTCAGTTTCCGGTAATCCTCTCTTCTGGATGATGATGGAATTCTGGGATTCGTAGCCCTAGGGGTCTTGGATCTCTCTGGCTTGAGGTGGGGGTCCATAAACCTTCCTGTGGAGTTTGTTGCAGATGTTCTTTTCCCCCCCCAACAACATCTTTTAAAGATTTTTATTTGATCGCTTCACTGTTGACTCATTATTTGAATTTATTTCCTGTAGTGTCTCTCCATTAATTTTTTTTTACTACAATGACTTAATTAATAGTAATATTTTTGAGGGGGGGAAGGGATTCAGATGGAGAAACTTTGGTGGTTCTAAAGTCAGATGATTGTGCTTATTACATCTCAGAACATGTGATATTTCTAAGCCTGGAAATTTTGAAATGTTTTTCAACCTTTGACTTCTCAAGGAAATCCACTTTTTTTGTGAACATCTAGTTAAACACAACTGAAAAACTTCAGTGAGTAAGACAAATATAATAATGAATATTAAATGATGAATATATTTGAATGGTTAATTTAAATTTAAATTATAAACAAAGCCTTAACTTTTCAATTCAAAAACTTTTTTCCAATTTCTTTTGTAACTTTAATGACGATATTAAAAAACTTTATAAACTTTCAAAATCACTTAAAAATGTCTTTTTCTGGATGTATTTACATTTTTCAGCTATATAAATCATAGTCTTCATTTAGCCTGACACTGCTGGCTCAGGAATATGGAATACAGTATTAGTTTCTGTAAGAATGAATTGACTTCACTATGAAATAAGACTTGCAGTATCAGTCCTGCAGAAATATATTGGTTACAGCTAAAATGTATGGTGATGCTTATGCTAAAACATAGAGACATTATAAAACTGTATATTGGTTTCGGTAACAATGTATTCTTTCCAATGGATTCATGTGGCTTTCAGCAAGAATGTATTGATTTCATTAAAATGTGCTCCTTGAGATAAACAAAAATTCAGTTAAAATGCATTGGTTTCTGTTAAAGTTCATTGACTGAAGTAAAGAACATTACACTGTTATTTGGTAGCCTCAGGGTTTGGTGAGTATTGAATAGAGAAGTATACATAAGTAATAATAAAGGCTGAGGAAAACAGAGATATTATAAACCATATAAAAATGTAAATATTCAACATGCGTTATTAGATTGAATTTTCTCACAGGCACTCAGTTTTTGGTTTGGGTATTTTCAGAGTCTCTTCAACCTCAGTGTATTCTAAATTCAAAGGAACTCCAGTAACTTACAGGAAGTCTGGTTTTCCCTCTATCTCAATTACTCTCCAAGAAGGCATTAGCCCAAAGGATGTGCTTCAAGTCACATAATGTCTGAAAGTTTCCACTTAAAAAACGGAATTGTCCTTCTAAGAATGAATGAAAATATTTTACCTTCAGAATCTAAAATATTCACAGAGAATAGCCCCCACACTTGAAAAATACAAATTATTTTGTTCCACTCCATATTGCATCTCTCTATTAGTTCTGGGAAAAGGAAGCAAGAGAAAGAAAAGAGAAGAAGGGCATATTAAACCCAAAATAGGTAAAAGAAAAGAAACAACATAGGTCAAAGTAGAAACCAATTAAATAGAAAATCACAAAGCAATGGAGAGAATAAAAAAAAAAAATCCCACCATCTGGCTCTTTGAGAAAATGAGTAAAATGGATATGCCCTAACCAGACTGATTGAAAAATAAAAAAAGAAATAAACCCACACATATACAAAAATGTGACTTTTGACAAAGGATCAAAAGCAACTCAATGAAAAATGCACAGAATCTTGAACAAATGTTGCCAGAAATGTTAGGTATGTGTTTTCAAAAAAAAAAAAAAGAACTTCAACCCAGATCTTACAATGTAAATAAAAGATAAATCCTCCTCTGGGACTTAGGGTTAGATTTTTTTTTTTAAAAAAAAGATTTATGTATTCATACAAGCCAGGGTACAGACCAGAGGTGCGGGGTGGTGAGAGGGTTCACCAGAAACAGAGTGGGGAGCAGAACAGGCAGATGGACGGAAACACACTGCTGAGGGGAGCAGCGGGCGAGGCAGGAGAGGTCGGCTGCGCCATGTGGGAATCTCCCTGGCCGGGTGTAGAACTCATGTGGCCTCTGCGCACAGCTCCACAGCACTGCGCCACCAGGATGGCCCCAGATTTTAAGTATAATACCCAAAGTATGACTTATTAAGTATATAACAAGTTATAGAGGTGACTCTAATAAGCACATGAAAATATGTTTAATATGATTAATCATTAGGAAAATGTAAACTTTTGCCAGAATTAATGCCAGTAAACATTTAGTAGAAAGGTTAAAATTAAAAAGTCTCCCATACCAAGTGTTGACAAGGATGTGGAAAACCTGGTATCGTCACTCATTGCTGCGTTAGGATATAAAATGATGAAATCACTTTGGAAAAACAGTCTGGCAGTTTCCTTTCTGATTCATTTATGTTTAAAAAGTTAAACCATATCTCCTGAATATTATTCATCTATCCGATTCTTAGAAATTACTTGAAATAAATGAAAACATTTTTGATACATACACTTGCATATTATTGTTCTTAGCTGCTATTTGGTAATAACCAAAACCCAGAAACAAATGAGATGTCCTTCAACCAGGGCATGGATTAAAAACTGTGGCACATTTATATGTGAATTTTCAGAAGTAAAAAAAAAAAAGTTAAAAATGGATTATTGATACACGCTACATTATGGATCAAAATTATTTTGCTCAGCAAAAGAAGCCTGTTGTCTCCACCTCCAAAAGTTTTATTTACACAAAATTCTAGAAGATGTAAACTCATCTCTAGGGAGAGCACATCAGTGGATGCCAGAAAGGCAAAAGGGCTGAGAAGGGGTAGGAGACTATTTTGGTGGTGATGATGTACATTATGATCCTCTTTGATGTATACATATGTCCAAATTTATCAAATTCAGTACTTTATATATGTACAATATATTCCATCAATTATTCTCCCATAAATCTGCTAATTTTTTAAAAAAGAAAGCTATAATAAATCTGTACCGAAACGATAAATCCCAAATAAACAGCAATTAGAACTCTAGACTAAGAGTTAAGTTGTTAGAATTTATTTCCTTTTTTTTTTTAACTCATACTTACACCAGCAGCACTGAATGCATATATGTTCTAGGAAGACTTTCTTTAACAATAAGTCAATATACTTCAAGCTTTGCCCACTTTTACTTAATTTTCTCTTCCACAGTAGTTGACTTACCGTTTGTGTTTTTTGGTAACTTGTGATTGCCTCTATACTTTCTGGAAACTTCTTTCGTATAGAAAGCAATTTATTGTGCTAAGACATAATTCTCCTATTTAATACAGAATATTGCATTTTACTTCTGCTATGGAGGATGGACTTGGAAATCTTCTAGTGAGAAAGGAAAGCCAGCAGACACAAGATGGCGGGCAGAGAATAATAAGACTTGATCAATAATGAAAAGGAGCCACAGGGTAAAATTGTGCCTTCACTAATGCTTTCTCTTGTGAGTACCTTCTTTCTCTAGGTCTTTGAAATTTAGTTGGAAATAAATTTCTTTTTCAGCCACTGGTTTTCCTGTCCATGTCAATAATTCATAATTAGGTCTGATTTTATTTATGAGGAGCCTGTATAAAGGAAGGTGAAAAAACTCAAACTTTATGCACAATTTGGAGAATTTCCATGCAATTCAAGTTCCGGACAGAGGAGTGGTATGCCTTCTCTAGGATGCTCTGTGATTATAAATGTCAAGACATCACAGAGACTTTGCTCCCAGTCACTGCAGAGTTGAAAAGCTCTCTGTTGTCATGGAAATATTTTGAGTTTTGTGTCAAAGGACAAGCACTTGTGTTTTGCTCAGATTATGACAATTATCTCCGTGGGATGGTTCCCTCTGCTCACCCACCAGCCTGTGAACCCCACTCTAAGCCATGTCATCCAGCAACTCATTTGTAAGTGTGTGAGGGGAGACTCACTGGCCAGGTGGGGAGTCTGGGGATGCTCCCTTGGCCACTTGAGGCACAATAGCAGGGGAAAGATTCTTTGTCAACCCCTCAACCTTCACATCCTCAAAGGCCTGTCTTTGTGCATAGAAGCGCTAGGGGAGAGGGCTTCTCATAAAGAACCCCTCCCACCAAGCAGAAAAAGGGCAGCGGGGAACCAAATGGGTGATCAAGCTGTGTTTTTGATAACCACCTACGCCAGCTGTTGTTTTTACGTGAACTATTGACTGTTTCCATGAAAGGCTATTCTGGTTATAAAATTTCATCAGAATTTAAGTCCTTCTGAGACTGACCCACTTGCATGTCGCTGCGTGGTTCCTGACTCTTATTTGACAGTTAATTACAGAAAGCCTGAACTGTTGAACCACCTGCCTCCCAGTCCAGTTCCAGTCCTCCGACAATATAAATTTAGCTTCACATCATCTGAATTAAAAGGTTGAAGCTTTCATCAAGAAACTGGACTCTGCCCCCGGCTTTGAAAAACAATTCGCACTTTGAGACACAATTTTTCTCTTTTAAATACCCAGTGGCCGAAAGAGTGAAAGAGAAACAGAAAACACTTGAGTGAAAAGAAAATCAGGCACTAAATTATGGGATGTTCGGGTCTGGGTTCCCGGTGCAGAAAAGCACTCATCCGGGTTTCTGATGGGAAACAGTGAAATTTGAGACTGGCCAGGTGTTTGCATTTTAATTCGTAGTGGGTCTTCTGACATGGCCACCACACAGAGATAAGAAGCAGAGACAATAAGCAGCCACTGCTGTCCTTTGCAGCCTTGGTTCTCCTTGGTAGCCTAATTACAGACTCTTTGCATGAAGAATTCCTTTTGAAGGTAATGAGAGTGCTATATCCAGAGGGTGCTAATGAAAGAGTTGAGCAATCTGTTGCAAGGATGTCTTACTTCTAAGGGCTTGTCTTTCAAGGGAAAGGGAACAAACATTTGTTATGGAGGACCTATGAGATGACAGCTTTGGGTTTTCTAGCTGAGATCTGAAGTCTCCAGTCCCTCTCTGTGAGTGTATAAATGGGCATCACCTAACAAGATAAGCTGAAGCTGGACGGCCTTTTATAACTCACTTACCTGCACAAGTTGGTCAAGACTTCCGAGGGTTCCTGGGCTTATTTCTCAAATGCTCCTGTGATCCTCTGAACCGAGAACAGCCACTACCCTCCTTACTTCCATAGGTGAAGCACAGCCTGCTTTTCGGTTGCAGTGCGTTTTACTTATCGCAAGGAACCCTGAAGCAGATCCAGCTGGGTCCCCAAAGTTCTGAGGCAACTCTTCTAAGTTTCACATGCTTCTTAACCATCGCTCTCTTCCCACTTGTGGCAAATTTTCTTCCCAAATGTTGTGACGAACAACTTGAAACTTGTCTCCTCTCCTCACACGTGGCTATGAAATCTATCCTCGGGAAACCACTGTCATAAGACAATTCAAATGTATTTTCTCTGGTCCACTCCATCTCTCCTCTCCCTGAAGCAGATGATTGACTATGATGAAAACTTGACTTCACCTGCCAGCTTTATTCTATTTCTAATTTGATATAGATTAAAAAAAAACTGCTAGATAAATATCTCATTAATTCTTGTCATAGCACTGCCATTAATTTTATTAATTCTTTTTTCAATCTTTTTTTTTATAATATATATTTTTATTGTTATTTATGTCTTTTACATTTTGCATTCCCCTTGGGTAGCCCACCACCAAAATACCCGTGATCCATCTCCATGGTCCCTTGTGTTCTTTTCCATTTTGTGCCCTTTCCCAAGATTTATTTATTTATGCATACAAGCTGGGGTGCAGGCCAGAGATATAGGGCAGTGAGAGGGTTCACCAGAGATAGAGTGGGGAACAGAACAGGAAGATCGACAGAAATACACTGCTGAGGGGAGCAGCAGGCAAAGCAGGAGAGATCTGCTGCACCATGTGGGAATCTCCCTGGCCCGGCATCGAATTCGCACCGCAGCTGTCGACAGCTCCACAGTGCTGCGCTCAACCCATTGCGCCACCAGGGAGGCCCTAATTTTATTAACTCTTATAGCAGTTTCTACAGTCACACAAATTCAGGGACAAAGGGATCCACATATCTCTTTTTTCAATTGTGGAATCCCTCTAGCTGTGGAAAGTAATTGAGAAGGATAGAGTTGGCAATACAACGGTGGGGGACTTTGCGGAGTTAATTAGTGAGATGAGACCATAGGACACTTCAGTGATGGGAAAGCCCCAGGTGGAACCCCCTGGAAATGAAGAACTGACCATCTCACACGTAACCTTGCTGTGTTGTGTGGGTCTGTTCTACCCTCTGATTTAGAGAAATTAACTTTGTCTCTTAGAGCTGCCCTGTCGAGAGGAAGGATAGGACACAAGGGACCATGGAGATGGATCACAGGTGAATTGGTGGTGGGCTACCCAAGGGGAATACAAAATGTAAAAGACATAAATAACAATAAAAATATATATTAAAAAAAAAAGAATGACGATTCAGGTATCAAGAGGAGCTCTGTTTGGAATTGCTTGAAGAGTGCCTTCTATGCCTCCTCAAGTGATCTCAGACTGAAGGGCACTCTTCCTGCCTGGCTAAACGTGGCATACTTGGAAATCATAAATGAATTTTTAATAAAGGACTCTGTTAGCTGTTTAAAAAAAAAAAGGAGCTTAGTAGAAAGGACCTATGGGACAGGCACTTAGAAAACACTGTTCACTCACTTTAGCTTGGCATTTCAAGTTCTCTCTAATTTGCCCATATATTAGTTCTCCCCAAACTTGGCTGCCCATCAGAATCGCCCAGGGTGCTTTAAAAATTACAGATTCTTTGAGCCCCGATTCTGAACCCACTAAATCAGGATCTCAGGAGGGGTGACCAAGGCATCTTTACTTTCAGAAAGTGTCCTGATAGATCTTACGTGTCTAGCTTGGCACTGCTATGAAAAGCCTCTTCAACCTCCTGCCTTCTGCCCATCCCCGCCCCTCATTTGTCCTTTCATTCCCAGACTTTCAGTCTTTTGTCCCTACCCTGTAAAATTGCATGCCCTTAAAATTCATGTTCATCGGCCCAAATGCTCCCAGAATATGAACCCCAGATGTTGTATCACAAATGTCGGTGATTGTCCATCTAGAAATGATCTTTCCCTTCTTGAAATTCCAGCGACCACTGATGCTGCTATTACTATGTAACTACTTGATCAGTCTCTACTCCTTGCAGGCAGGATGGGCCTGCGAATTTAACAACTTTCTACCTGTCCTAGTTTCCAGCAGACCTTGATGTGAATAAGGTATTCAAAGACATTCACTCAATGTATGGTAAGTAAAGAACTGGTCATTAAGAAGACTCTTCTATTACTAAGAACAGTAAAGAAGAAAAAGGTTCAAAGAGACCAGAAGCCAACACCTTTACCTCTTTTGTCTGAGTTATTTGTTTCAATGGATAATTTATTGGAAAGGTTGTTTATGTTCAGTAAGTGTCTGAAAGGTTCTTCCACTCATTAAATTGCTCTTTTGTCTTTCAAGAGCTACAAAATTTTGCTTAATGAATAGAGGTAGCAATTTGGCTAGATGCATGGCCTGACTCTGAATACCTGTGCTAGCCTGGGACCATGTGTCTTGTGGATGGTGCTTTATAAATATGCTTCAGCCAGGGGGCCCTTGGACTCAAAGTTGGAGACACACCGAGCCGTGGGCCTGAAAAGGTCAATATCAGGTAAGTGGTCTTAATTTCAGAAATATATATGAAAGAATTGGTGCAGTTAAAGGAGAACCATAACATTAAAAATACCTAAACAGCATCTCCCTGGTGGCACAATGGGTGAAGTCTCAGCAGTATGCAGCTATCTGTAGCCACTGCAACACCAGTTTGACCCCCGGCCAGGGAGCTGACCCACATGGCGCAGCAGACCTCTCCTGCCTCACCCGCTGCTCCCCTCAGCAGTGTACTTCAGTCAGTTTGCCTGTTCTGCTCCCCACTCTGTCTCTGGTGAATCATCTCACCCCTCTGGCCTATACCCCAGCTCTTATATGCATAAATAAATAAATATTTTTTAAAAAGTGCTGGGATGAGGTCAAAGGTATGGGGGGGCAGGGGTGAGAGGATTCACCAGAGACAGAGCGGGGAGCAGAACAGGCGGATCAACTGAGACACACCCCTGAGGGGAGCAGCGGGTAAGATAGGAGAGGTCTGCAGGGCCATGTGGGAAGCTCCCTGGCCGGGGATTAAACTGGTGCTGCAGTGGCTGCTGATAGCTTCATAGTGCTGAGCCTTAACCCCTCGTGCCACCAGGGAGGCCCCTCATCCCAGCTCGTGTATGCATAAATAAATAAATCTTTAAAAAAGAAACCAAAAACCTTAAACACACACTTGATGTTGGGTCTGGAAAACCCGCCGATCCAGTGCTTGCCTTTAACTTTGTGCTGATGGTGGCAAGGAGACACTTGGGCAGTAAGGAAACACTATACGCTAACGACACAGAAATCCTACAAGGACTGTTCATTCACAAATGACCAAATCAGAATGGCACCTCAGGGCTATTTGGATGGGGCAAATCTTCCCTACTGAGTTTTCTCCTTTTTAAAAGAAGTGTAAGGAATTTGGGACAACCACAAAGTGGGAGGGAACAGTCCTCACTTCTGACCCCATGGCAAGTTTGAGGGGTTCCCCAAATAACCCGCAGCTTTGGTAATACAGTATGAGGAGTCACAGAATTCCTGAGATCTGTTATACTCAGGGTTATGATTTATTACAGCCAGAGATGGAGATTAAAATCAGTCACAGGAGAGACGCACAGGGCTGGGCCCAGGGAGGGCGTCACGTGTGAAGAGCTGGTTGTCTTCTTCCTCTGGAGTAAATAGTGGTGCTGGCTCTTTCCAAACACAGTGTGTGATATCACACCCTGAGTACTTTCACCCAGGGAAGTTCACCAGAGTCTTTGGTATGTAGTTTTATTCAGGGTCAATTACAAACTGCCTCTGTGACTGGTTTCATCTCCAACCCTCCTAGAAGTCCAGCTAATACCTTTAGTCACCAGTTCCTTTGTAGGATAATTAATTGATATGGGGTAGAAGACTCCATCACGATTCACAATGTTTGACTTTCTGGTAGCTCCAAAACCCAGGAAATCAAAGATGGTTCCATCAGGAAGGACATTCCCCAGCATGGGACATCACCTCCCAGTAGCCAAGGGCAAATGCTAGAGCTCTTTTAGGGTCAGGTTAATTCCTTGCTACGCAAGGAACACCAGAATGCTCCTCTCCTCTGATCTATGGTTCCTCCCCATCTCTTGATAGAACTTGAGTTCTTTGAAATAAGCCTATTTTTGGAGTAACATTTGGCAGTCGTTGAAACAATAGGCAGAGTCTGAGGGCCTCCCTGGTGGCGCAACGGGTTAAGCCGCAGCACTATGAAGCTATCCAGAGCCACTGCAGCATGAGTTCAATCCCCGGCCAGGGAGCTTCCCATATGGCGCAGCAGACCTCTCCTGTCGCCCCACTGCTCCCCTTAGCAGTGTACTTCAGTCAATCTGCCTCTTCTGCTCCCCACTCTGTCTCTGGTGAATCCTCTCACCACCACACATCTGGCCTACACCCCAGCTTGTATGCATAAATAAATAAATCTTAAAAAATAAAATAAAAAATAAAAAATCTGGCAGATTAGGGAAAAGCATAAGACATAAACAGAGCCCAGCGTGGGCTTTTCTACACTCACACGTATGTATATATGTATACAATCCATGTATGTGACAATTATAGGTTATTTAACTATAACAACAGTCATTAAAGTGAAGGGCAATTAAGACGTCCATAGGCCTGGGAAAAAGGCCGCCTAAAGATTAACGGCCGGGGAACAGCCCACCAAAGACTTTACGGCCTGTCGAGATAGCACCAGAGATCCTAACTGCTACATTTGCTTCTGTACATCTGCTTTGCTTAAGATAAGGATAATGTATGTTTTCCTTAGGATAGGGTAATGGTATGGATAAATATGACTAGTATGGTTAAGAAAGTATATAAGCTGTTTGTAAAATCAAAACGGGGCCTTTGAGTCCCTTTGGCTCAAGGGTCCTCAGCTGAGCTAATAAACTCTATCTATACCCTACTCTGTCTCCTGTCCTCTGGTGTCTGCAACGGCCTAACAAAAGGAAAATAATATTTTCTTTATTTATAGGCTAGAGAACAAAGTCTAGAATGATTACAAAGACCGTAAAGGAGACAGGATTGGAAGCTGTGTCTGGTTGACTCCAAAGGGGGCGCTCTTTCCCCACAGGGCATGAACCTGACCTGTTCTTTCTCTCGGGTCACTGTTAACACATTGTTTGCGGGTAGTTTGCTACTACCAGTCAACGTAAAAGAAAACGTATAAATACATTTCCCACATACAATGTGTTAATAGATATTTTGATGTAAATAGCAGCCATTTCTGAGACTGATGAAAAGGAATAGATCAGCCTGAAGGTCAACAGAATATCTGTATTTTGTTTTCTTATGTAGATGAAGAACCACTTCTGTGGGAGCCCATTGGAAGAAACTTTGCCTATGAGTTTGTGTTTGTAATTTCATTTACTGGAGAAAAGATTTTTTTAAAAAAGCAATTATAAAAACTTCACTTAACACCCACAATTTTTTTCCTTTTGTTACCATGCACTGTAAAGTAGCTTTACTGGTTCTAATTTTACATATGAGCCGGTTGAGGCTCAAAGGATTGGAGAATTGATAATCTGGGACTGAAATTCAGGTGAGCCTGACTCCACATCCACCTGTGCTCTCGGCTAGAGAGCCCTGCCTCATCCCAGGACTGGATATTCGTAGCTATTTCATAAGATAGAGGTCACACAGTTTCCCAGAAGTAACCTTTCATAAGTTTACATGCCGAGCGCCCGATACTTCACCAGTGTTGTATATCCCTAGTATTTTGTAGGAATGACTTGTACTTGGTGTCAAGATGGAGATGAATGAAGGAAGGCCCTTCCTCTGTGTCAGGTTCCTCAAGAAGCTCCCTTTTCCCCAGGAAGAGAGTTGGTTAAACGTGTGGGAGAAAGGAATGAAGTTGGGTTGATCTATTTTTTAGACTCAAACATCCTATTATTACTTACCTTGGGAAGGAGACGACACTTCTGCATCTGCATCCTTTTAGAGTTTGAAATTAAATTTGAGATTTACAAAACCACAGTGAGATACCAACTTACATGTGAGACTGGTACATATTAAAAAAAAAACTAGCAACAAAAAATGTTGGCAAGGATGTGGTGAAAAAGGAACTCTCCTACACTGCTGGTGGGAATGCAGACTGGTCCAACCACTATGGAAAGCTGTGTGGAGGTTCCTCAGACTACTAAAATGGGAGCTAACATATGATCCAGGAATTCCACTCCTAGGGATCTACCAAAGGACACAGAAACTTTAATTCAAAATGATAGCTGGATGCTTATGTTTATTGCAGCATTATTTAGCATAGGTAAGATGTGGAAAAAACCCAAATGCCCAAAAATAGATGACTGGATCAAGAAGATATGGTATAAATACACAATGGAATAATATTCAATAATCAAAAAAGATAAACTCATGCCATTCGCAGCAACATGGATGGAACTAGAAAGGATCATGCTCAGTGAAATAAGAAGAATAAAGAAAAATATTGCATGGTTTCAGTTATAGGAAGAATATAGGGGATCCAAATAAGGGATAAGGGAAAAAATAATAACAATAAAAAACAACACAACAAAACAAAAATAAACTGTCAACTCTAAACTCAGAGATATTCTGCGGGGGACGAGGAGGGAGAGGGATCAAACACGGGCGGAAAGAGCACAAGGGACTATGGTGATGGAGCATAGCTGAGCTGGTGGCGGAAATTCTAGGGGGACTGTTACAGGGCAGCCCCAATATAAATGGGTGTCTGTCTGGATTCTCACTGTGTGCTTAAAAGGGACTTAAAAGACTCAACTGCAGACACACACAATAAAATTAATAAAAGGGTTTATTTACAAAAAGGGAAAGGAAAAAGATAAAGAATAAATTGGTGAATGTGTCCTACCAGTTCCGCTGAGCTGGAATCATATGGCCTACTCAAAAAAACTTGGCAATCCACAACCACGAGCAATAGCCCCCCCTCCAAGCTCACAGGTCTGGCTTTTAAATCCCAAAACCATTGCTTAACTCCACCCTCAGTCCTCAGCATCCTTCCTTCGGTGATGATGGCTCTGGGATTCGTAGTCCTAGGTGTCTTGGATCTCTCTGGCTTGAGGTGGGGGTGGGGTCCTGGCACACTCCCCTTTCCTGAGGACCACCCTCTTATAGGACTACACCTGAGAAAGGAAAGCAAACATTGTACAAAAATGAACAATGATATAAAATATATATAAATAAATCAATTATTTAAAAACAACAACAAAGACACAGATAAAAAAATAAATAAACTTGGGATTTAATGCTTCCATAGCATGTGGTTTTAAGTCTAGGGGAAATTAAGAGGCAAATCTACTTTGAGACCCATGAGTTGCCTGTAAAGGGATCCTTCCAAACAGAGGAGGGTTCCGGGCAGCCATTTCCAGGCTGGCTACTTGGGAGTCAGCCAGTCCATTTCAGTGTCATTCTGTGAATCACCTAGAAGCCCCAGAGGAGGCAAAAGCAGCCAAACACTATATTTAGTAGATCCTAGACTTGTAATTAAATGACAAAAAGAGAAGCAGGAATCAAGGTGATTACCAGAACCATGACTCAGCAGGACACGAACTTTCTATTTTGGGAGTATTGTTACTTGGGGACAGAAAAATTGATTTGTATTAATATGAATTCCCTCTCCTGGGTCTCCTTAGGGATTAAGTCTTATTTATTATAGGGGATGAACATAAGATCAGTGGTTTGCTAGACCTTGGCAGAAAACAAATTTAAAGAGAAGCTCTTTAGAACAGCCCAAAGAAAATTTTCTGGATATATTTTCAGTTGTAGTAATTTTAAAATAATATGTACCAAGTGATTTAACTGATCTTGAGAGACATTTTATTGAAGCTACCCTTTTCATCTTTTTGAAAGACTCTTCATACATGTGGCTGGAGACTTCATTTTATAGATGCCTCATATTTTTATATGTAACAATTTAAATTAACATTTTATATTTAATTCCATTAGATGATATGTACTTTCAATTAATATATTTAATTTCATACTTCATCATACTGAGATGCAAATATATTGATCGATTTACTTTGCTAATTACTAATTAAAGTCATTAAAATATTTTGGATGGTATAAATGCATAATAAATCTTAGGAAATCTTCTCACATTAGTAACAACTTCCTGACAAATGCCACATTGGAAACCAAGTATGGAAAACGTTAGTTTATAATTGAATGAGACTTGTAAGGAAAATTTTGTCTTCAGTAGGGATCTAAGTATGTTATTAAGATATGGATCATTCAGTTCTAATTCCATTTCATTGCCTTTAGTTTCTATTTACAGAAGGTGTAAATGATTGAACAACACAAAATAATTCTGGTCTTTAGATAGATAAAAAATAATTTTGTCTGGTGGTTTAATTGACTTTCCTCTCTACATGGAATAAGTCAGCTTCCTTTATATTTATAAATTCATCGCAACATTTCTTTGCATATAAATTCTTCACATATAAATTTGTTAATTTTACTTCTCTGGAGCTACTTGTAACATCTTACTGTTTCCCTCATTATTGATGAGTTAAATAAGACCTCTAACATGTATTCATTTTATATCTATAGGAGAGTCATGGTTTTACCCTATTTCTGAGAATTATCTTTTTAAATGTCATTCTCAAATGTGACACTCAAATGTGGCATTTCTTTAGGAAACCAGAGCCAGATCTTTCTGTCCCTACTGCCTATTGAATCCTATTCATTGTTGCCTCTATTTTAACATCTCCTAGTGAAGCTGTTTAATCTGTCATTTTACTATTTAAATGTTCACAGGTGTGTGTTTGTCTTCCCACCCCAAATGAAGGCTCTTTGATGGTTCCTGCTTCTCTGGATCCCCTTCAGTGCTTAATACAGTTTGTTTCATAGAGTATGTGATCAGCTTTATAACTAAGAGTTGAATAAGTCACAATGCTGGGTCTTGTGCTTCATCTGTTCTCTGTCCTTTCTCAGAGGTTCTTGGCATGTGTTACAAGGCTTTTAGCTTCATTTCACAGATTGCAAATGTCCGAGGATTCCTGTGCTCCAAGTGTGAAAATGGCAACTGGGTATTAATTAATGGCTTTTGTTTTATTTTTTCCTGTTATTTTTCTATGCGAGCAGTAGTCAGTGAAAACAAATCAGTCCTGCATTATTAATACATTTCAGTCTTTACAGATGCTTTGTGATCTCAAATTATCTAGAGGGATTTCAGGTCAGAAGTGGCCTTCACCCAAGGGTTGAATATCTGGCCCACTCTGTCCTGAGGAGGACTGTGGAAGTGAGCACTCACTGGAAACATAAGCTAGTGGCTTTCCAGAAACCTAAATGGGAAGACAGTTGGAAGTGTGTAGCTGTTAACAGAATACTTTAATAGGCATTTAATAGGCATTTTCGTATTTGATCTTCCAACAATTTTATTAAAGGCAAACATACCGAGTTTCCATTTTAAAGCCAAGTACACTATGACTTTGTCAAATTAAGTGACTTAAGATTTGAAGTTAGGGCTCCAACACCCAATTCATTGCCATTTCACTAAGCCAAATTATTTCCCATCTCCTGGGAGGTATTATCCTTGGGAGCATCCTTTGAGGCATCGTCTTCCTAGAATGCTCCAGACCCAGCTACACCACACTCCAAGGTCGTGTTCTACATGTGAAGACAATGAGAACCCTGTCATTCCTTGTTTCCTTACATTGCTTTATCTTCTCTTCAGAACACTTACCCTTCATCTGTCCTCACCCCCATACGATAGCCCCATAGGATATGATATATCCTCCCACACCCTGACTCCATGTGATTTAACCCCCCACACCCTGATGGCATGTGATATATCCACTTGTGATAGATCTTACTTGTAAGGATGCAAAGATCATTTTTAGACCAAACATATGTTTTGTTGTGGCTGCTGCTGTTGTTTCCCACGCACGAGGGCAGGTAAAACCCAGATGTTGAACTCTGCTCCATTTTGTTTTTCTCGGAATTAGAAATTAATGACGATTTCGTATAGAACAACTCCAGACAGATGACTTGCTGTCCCAGTGGGAATTGGATCACAGAGAGAATGATGATGGGACATCTTGGACTGCCTGAATGGGGCATGTCTAAGGTTAGTCTTGGTAGTTTATCCCAAATTGTGTTGCACATTAGAATCTAAAACTTCGGTATCAGAATCATCGCAAAGGGCTGTGGGAAGTTATTTTCACAAGCATCCCAGGTGATATTTGATGCAGTTTTTTAGGGGAAATATTGCTCTAGGAATTTTAATTCAGAACAAATCAAGGATCTAGGAGCCACAGGAGCCAAAGGTTTGGGAGAGGCTGCTGGTGGAGGCACTCTTGTTCCAGGTAGCACTGACTTTATCCATGTGTCCCCTCTGAGGTGACTGGAGGGGGTCCAGCAGTAAAAGCACATGGAGATGATCCTATATGAAACCAAAGGGATGTGTGAATCATTGATATTAGCACTGGGTTCAAAGTTCTGAGAATTGGGGCCTTCCTGGTGATGCAAGGGGTTAAGACTCAGCACTATGAAGCTATGGGCAGCCACTGCAGCACAAGTTCCATTCCCAGCCAGGGAGCTGACGACCCACATGGTGCACCAGACCTCTCCCGTCTCCCCGCTGCTC
Organism: Scalopus aquaticus; assembly: GCA_004024925.1. Lineage (NCBI taxonomy): Eukaryota > Metazoa > Chordata > Mammalia > Eulipotyphla > Talpidae > Scalopus > Scalopus aquaticus. The sequence goes on from PVIJ01019500.1 coordinate 19,664, forward strand.
CCCTAAGCAGTGTATTTCAGTCAAGCTGCCTGTTCTGCTTCCCACTCTGTCTCTGGTGAATCCTCTCACCCACCACCCCCACCCCTGGCCTGCACCCCAGCTCTTGTATGCATAAATAAATCTTTAAAAAAACAAAGTTTCTAGAATTAAGTACTGTAGAAGCCTGTAAGACTTTTTAGGTAAACTACTAAGAAAGTAATGCAAATAAGTTATTATTTAGAAAAACAATGAAGTAAAACAAATATGTGATAAAACATTTATTAAGACTGTGCTGAAGCTACTGGGAGATGTGAAAGAAGACAAATGGAGAGCAGCTCTTACTTCAGGAAGGGATGCTGGACCAGTTTAGAATTGTTTTGTCATCCCCCTGTACAAAATCTTTCAATGGATTCTGATTACACTCAAAATGAAAGCCAAAGTCCTATGTTTATTCTAAAGTCTTTGTAGCACACTTCTGGCCCTTTCCAGTCTTTTTTTCCTGCTCCTCTGCCTCCTTGCCTCTTCTGTTTGGTTTGGTGAAGAAGGTGACTTCCTTCAGGTCTCTGATGAATATTCGTTTCAGAAACCATCCTAATCATCTTAGAGACAATGTGAACCCTGTCATTTCTTGTTTCCTTACATTGCTTTATCTTCTCTTCAGAGCACTTACCTTTCAGCTGTCCTCACCCCTAACTCCATATGATATATCCTCCCACACCCTGACTCCATGTGATTTAACCCCCCCACACCCTGATTGCATGTGATATATCCACTTGTTTATTGGTTTCTACTCTTTTATGCAGATGTAAACTAGGGAAGGCTCTTTTCTTCCTTCACTGCAGTACTGGTGTCTGGCCCATAGCAAGAATTCAATTCATATTTTTTAAATGAACAAATGAATGAATTCTCATTAACCTATTCTACAAATTCAGTGAGAAACCAATCAAAAAAGCAAAGGTTTTTAAAAATCTTGATCAAATGATTAAGAATGTATACATACTGGAATTAGGGTGTGCATACTTTTTGAGGTAGAAATTCTATTTGCAAGTAATTCTTCTAAAAAAATAATTGCTTGGAATTCTACTTGCAGTCAATTATTCTAAAAATAATTGTATGAATCTATATCTATACAAGGAAGATCATCACAGAATTATTCACAAATGGTGAACCATAAACTAATTTTAACTCTATTGGCAGAGATCTCAAGACCTAGGTCATACGATTTATGGTTCATAGAATTAAAAGATAATCTCCTTGAAAGAGATATTATGATGATAAGTGGAAGCTGTATCAACTGGAATCAGCTAGCAAAATATACAGTTGTATAGGTATTTACATATACATGTAACATATTTGTAAGAATACATATAAAACCTTAGTAATAATTATTTCTTTTAGGTATGAGTAGGATGATCTTCACTAATCTCAAAAACTTTTACTTCCCTATTACAATTCATTATTTTTGGAAATATAAAATTATTCTATTTATAAAAATATAGTCCAATTATTTTATTATAGAAAGGAAAAATATTGGCCTCAAGGTCCAAAATGTGTAAGTATTGAAGATGAGGATAAAGAAGTTTATCCAACATAATCCACCAGAAAAGAGGAACAGGTTGAGTTTAACTGAAAAGTTGAGTGTTGTTTGATTTTTCCTGAGCCAAATAGCTATTTTTTTATGAGCCTCAAGCTTAGCTGTCACTTTACCTGGTGGCAAGACATTGATTCTGAACAGATATGCTCTGCTAATAGAATGTATCACTCCCAGAATACTAATGCAGCAAATGAAATCACACAAATAATTTCTTTAGATAGAATCCCATGCATCTTCTTGCTCATTTTGACCCAGATCAAACCTATATTTAAATATTAATGCAAGGATTACACCATACAAGGACTAGGTCAGACTGGAGGAAGATTAAAGGGAGCACAACAAGGAGACTGCGGGGTACTCCAGCTGCCCTGTCAGGGGGTGAGCTCTTAAGAGAGAGAGATTTGTATAAAACCAACAGGTGCAGAGAAAAAACATGCTTCTTAAAGGCTAACACCGGGTCTCCCCGGTGGCACAGCGGTTACGTGCTGCGCTGTGAAGCTGTCAGCAGCGGCGACGCGAGTTCGACGCTCGGCCGGGGAGAATCCCACATGGTGAGGCAGACCTCTCCTGCCTTGCCCGCTGCTCCCCTCAGCGGTGTATTTCTGATCTGCCTGTTCTGCTACCCGCTCCGTCTCTGGTGAACCCTCTCGCCGCCCCACGCCTCTGGCTTGTACCCCAGCTTGCATGTATAAATAAAAATAAATCTTTAAAAAAAAAAAAAAAGGGTAACACCACCAGTGATTCCCTAGGTTAATGTGCAGCCAATAAAAAGTGATTTATTATTGAATTTAAGTGGCTTTTGTTCAACATACCAGTTTGAATTTCACTCCTGAATATTTTCAAAGTGAATCATATACATACTAGATTAGAGGAGTATGATGACTTAAGCATTTGAGATGTCAAACTTTGGGGAGACCCGACGTGGAAAAGGAGATTGTTTTGTCAGTGGGAGCGGCTTGGCCCGTCTGGGTGGGCATATGGCCTCATGGGCTGTGTGGTTTCACAAGACTATTTGGGAAAATTGGAAGATGTCAGATAGCCTTGGTGACGGCTGAAAAAAAAAAGGACTTCCCTAATTTCTCCAAGCTGTGGCTTTGGGCTTCTGTTTGTACCGTGAACAAAAAATGTATCCCACAGAGCCTAACAAGGAACTGCCACCCAGCTTGTTCACAGTGTAAATTCTGTGCCCCCACGCCCACTGGCCCTGCCTGCTCTGCCCGGTTTGCCCCTACACCCCACTGTGGCTGGATTGGACTCCTTGTTGGAGAGCTCTGTTCTGTATCATCCTTTTGTCAACAAGATTTCAGATTTACCATTGTCTTCTATGTGCTGACTATTTCATTTTTCTACTTCTCCTTCAGTCAATCTCATCTATTGGAGGCTCCTTGCTGCTTCTTTTTTGCCTTTTTCTTCCTTTGCCACCCCTGTTTTTAGCATATTTAAAGAAAAATCATCTAGTTCAACTCCATGTAAAAATGGATAACTCCCTAAGTCATTTGAGTCAATTTTTTTTTTAAGATTTTATTTTATTTTATGCATACATGCATACAAGCTGGGGTGCAGGCCAGAGGTGTGGGGCAGTGAGAGTGTTCACCAGAGACAGAATGGGGAGCAGAACAGGCAGATCTACCGAAATACACTGCTGAGGGGAGCAGCGGTAGAAGTAGGAGAGGTCTGCAGCGCTATGTGGGAATCTCCCCCTTTGGGCACGGAACTCGCATGCACGCAGCTGCCCCCAGCTCCACAGCGCTGCCTTAACCCTTTGCGCCACCAGGGAGGCCCCATTTGAGTCAATTCTTAAAATTCAAATTTTGTTTCTTATTGGGATTTTCATTGTTTCTATTAAACTTTAATCCAGTCAATTCTCTCTTACCTTGTCCTTCCATTTTACTTCTTTTTTCTTTTGGTATTTATTTATATGCATTTTACATCATTGTTCACTTGCACAATGCTTGCTTTCTTTTCCCAGGTGTAGTCCCCCTAGAATTCCCACCACCAGTTCACCGTGCACCATCTCCATAGACCCTTGCGCTCTTCCCGCCTTGGTTTTGTGATCTACCTCCCTTTGTCTGCTGATACTAGTTCTCTTTCCTGCTTTTCTGTTTTCTCCTGTCTCCATAAATAGTTCTAAAACAGCCAGAGGACCTCAGCATTTAACCAGAGCTGTGGAGAGCTCCGTGCACCCACCCCCCCACCCCCGCTACCCCCCAACCCTCCTACCCCTCATCCCCCCACCCCCCCAGACA
>PVIJ01019501.1:0-23410 GCA_004024925.1 Scalopus aquaticus
CTTCTTTGGAGAAGTGCCTTTTGAGCTCTTCTGCCCATTTTTTGATTGGGTTATTGGCTTTTTTTTTGTTGAGTTGTGTGAGTTCTTTGTAAATTTTTGTTATCAGTCCTTTATCAGATGTATTGTGTGCAAAGATCTTTTCCCAGTTGGTAGGGTGTCTGTTAGTTTTGGTTAATGTCTCTTTTGCTGTACAGAAGCTCAAAAATGAGAATTTAATTTTATCATAATGCTTGTTTTGGCGTCTGTAGTTTTATTTTTCTTATTGAATTTATTATTGTGTATATTTTATGAATAGATTTTCTAACATTATGCCTTCCTAGGATGAAATCACCAGTCAAGGTTCTTTTGGTATATTGCTAAGCTTATTTTACTAATAATTCTCAAAAGTTGTGTATGTGCTTATGTTTGTGAGATTTGGCTATGGTTTTTGATTCTCACATTGTTCTGTCGGGTTTAGTATCAAGGATATTCCATTTTCATAAAATGAGGGGGAGTCTTTCCTTTTTTTTCTGTTCTCTTAAACAATTTGAGTAAAAAAAAAAAAAATTTGTGAACATCTGTTCCTTCACTGTTTGCTAGAACTTACCCAAGGGATCATTTGTGATTGGATTTTTGTGTGTGTGTCGGGGGGGGGGGATACATTTGTGTTTGTGTGTGCCTGTGTGCTGTGTGAGAATAAAATTTAAACTATTGATTCATTATCTTAACTGATTATAGGTCTAATTATAGGTCTATTCAAATTTTATGTGTTATCTCAGGTAGTTTGATAAATTATATATTTTTTAAAATATTGTGACTTTAATGTAAATGTTCAAATATAAATGTTGTTGATAGTATTGCTGTTCATAGTATTTTCTTAGGATTTCTGAAAATCTACACAGCATTTGTAATTAGGTCCCCTTCTATATTTCGTTGGTGTTTATAGATGCCTGTGTAATTTAAAAATTTTCACTCTTAACCTTGTTAGAGATTTGTTTGTTTAACTTAGTCATTCTTCAACTAAAAACTTGTGGTTTTGTTGATTTTTCTATTGTTTTTCTTTTCTATTTTGTTAATTTATCTGCTGATCTTTATTACCCAGTTTTTGATGGGAGGGGTTTTACTCTGTTGGTTTTTACTGCTCTTTGGGTGTGTGCTTAGCTCATTAAATCTTGGTCTTTCTAAAGTTTTAATAGATGCTTTAAATAACATTTTCTTTAAGTACTGCATAAGCTGCATTCATCACATTTTGATATATGGTATTTTCACTTACTTTTAGATCAAATTATTTTTTAGTATATATTAAAATGCTTTATAGACCCATGAATTATTTCTAAACACAGTGGAGTTTGAAGAGTTACCTTTATTTATTACAGATTTTTTTAAAGTTATTTTTTATTTATGCATACAAGCTGGGGTACAGGCCTGAGGCGTGGGACCGTGAGAGGGTTCACCAGAGACAGAGTGGGGAGCAGAACAGGCAGATTGACGAAAACACACTGCTGAGAGGAGCAGCAGGCGAGGCAGGAGAGGTCTGCCGTGCCATGTGGGCATCTCCCAGGCCAGGCATCGAACTCGTGTTACTGCTGCCGACAGCTCCACAGCGAAGCGCTTAACCGCTGCGCCACCGGGGATGCCCATTGTTACAGATTTTTATTGCAATTATATTATGATGAAAGAGCATGGTTATGTGATACCTATTGTTTGGTACTTTATTGATTGTGACTCTTAACAAGATGTATTCGCTAATTCTTAGGTAGAGGGATCTATAAATGTCTATTAAATGAAGCTTTGAAATTTCTACGGGGTGTAATTAGACTTTTCTAAGAGTTTCTTTTTTATTAATAAATAAAATTTAATTATTATAAATACTAACGATGTTATTTAAAAAATCTTTAAATAATTAAAATGATTTAATTTAAATTATTTTATAAAGAAATAATTCTTTAACTTTTTCTTTTTAATTCAAATTATTTAGTTTATAATTCTATCACCTCAAGCTCCTGACTGTATCATCTTGTATTTATGGTACAGTCTTCCTTTGGCTTATGGTAGACTTCTCCTAGTGGATTTTGACATCTTAAAATTTGAGCTTAACTTAAGTTAATCTTTTTCATTCCATGGATTCCTTTTGGCAAGTATAGCTTTGCTTTTTCCAGGAGACTCAAAGTTATCACTAGTCCAGTACCAGTTTTTTTTTTTTTAAGATTTATTTATTTACATACAAGCTGGGGTACAAGCCAGAGGCGTGGGGTGGCAAGAGGGTTCACCAGAGACAGAGTGGGGAGCAGAACAGGCAGATCAGAAATACACTGCTGAGGGGAGCAGCAAGCGAGACAGGAGAGGTCTGCCGCACCCCAGTAACAGTTTTTAATGCCAATTTTCAACAAAGTAGTTCCTAGAAGATGTAGGTAAATTTGAAACCCAGGCCAGCATGGAATTTCTAATTCCCAAAGGAGGTATATATGGTTATCTGGAATTTAGAGATGGAAAAGAGATCTTGTTTCTCTGTGCAGACAGATTTTGGTCTAGGTTTTTCAAAGAGCACATCACTTTTTTGAGAGTTCCAATCTGAGAGTTCCCAATTTCAACTAACTGCCTTGTCTTTGGCCCCACTTCTTGTCTCATAGTTTTAAACCTCAAGCCCTTTTATTTCTCGTTCTCTGGTACCCAGAGCACCATCAAGTCTAAGCTCCCCCCTACCTCCTCTGGTTTTATACTCATCTTGGCACAGTCATCACCAGTCATTTCCACTTTTTTTTTTTTTCGGGGAAGGGCGGGTGAGTCTAATAAGAGACTTAAAAAAAATTAAATTCTATTTTGTCAGCAATTCTTGGTTATTGGAGTCAGAAGTTTTATTGTTGTTAATGGTCTTTTCTTAGTCGTCCATAATTCTAGAACTGGAATTCATCCTTAACGTCTTTTCATTGTAAATGGTGGATGTTTCAGGGAGTCACTAGACAAACACCTGTCAAGATGTTCCAACTACTCCTTTTTTTTTTTTTTAACTCAGCATCCCAGCTATTTAGATGAGCCCTTCATTGTTGTCAGCCTGAGGGAGCCAGCATCATTGCTGGCTTCATGCTAATGGTGGCCTTGCTAGATCACCAGAGGGAAACTCCCGGCTGTAATACTCATAGATGGAGATGTTTTATTAATCTCTATTTTACAGCATCTTTCCTGCAGCAAAAGTAGTAGATCCATGGTCTACTTGAAGTGTTTTCCTGGTAAAGTTTTTTCTTGTTGACTTCTGTCCAGAGAAAGACTCTGCTAAGGACTTTTTTTGACCTATTCAAGAAACAAAGGTTCTCCCTGATCAAAAGAGAAAGCAAGCAGAATTCTCAAAGGAAGGGCCTCCAGGAGAGGATTTTCCTGCTATTCATTATTTCTCTGTTCAAATATACAGACATCTTATGGGAAAATGTACAGTGACCTGCTTAAAAATGGTCACATGTTTCGAACTCTCTATTCCTGTGAAAGGGAGCAGTTATTATATAGCATATGCCAGGAAACTCAGGGGCTCTCCCATAATTGCCAGGTGTAATGATGTAGCCACAAGAAATATATTTTCAGTGTCTCCTAAGAGCTTAGCATTGTCATGGGGCTGGGTATGCAGGGATAAAAGAAGTTAGTTTTTGCCCTCAAAGGGGACACAGACTAGTAGATAATCACTAGAGAATTAAAGGAATGAGATAATCAGTTTTATAGTATATTAAATTGGTCTTCATACAAATTTAAAAACTTTTGCTCTTCAAAAGACATTAAGAAAATGAAATGACATTTTAAAAAATGGACAAAACACATCACTAAAGAAGATATATATGGATGTCAAGGAAACACTTGAAAAGTTTCATGTCATCAGTCATTAAGAAAATGACAAAAACACAATATGATGTTACTATAGACCTATTAGAATGGCTAAAATTAAAAAGACTGATCATATCAAGGCTAGGTTGTGGACAAAGTATGTTATGAGGTCTGAGTAGAACTGCCTCACACTAGGATGTGAAGAAAGTAGAACCCTCATACATTGCTAGGTGGTAATGTAAAATGGTGCAATTACTTTGAAACCAGTTTTTTAGTTCTTAAAAAAACACATACTCTGGGCCTCCCTAGTGGTGCAATGGGTTAAGTCTTAGCCTATGAAGCTGTCAGCAGCTACTGCAGCATGAGTTCGATCCCCTGCCAGGGAGATTCCCACGTGGCGCAGCAGACCTCTCCTGCCTTGCCTGCTGCTCCCTTTAGCAGTGTACTTCAGTCGGTCTGCCTTTTCTGCTCCCCACTCTGTCTCTGGTGAATCTTCTCACCACCCCATACTTCTGGCCTACACCCCAGTTCTTGTATACATTAATAAATAAATCTTTTTAAAAAAGGCATACTCCTCCCATATACCTAACCATTCCACTCCTAGGCATTTACCCAAGGGAAAGGCTAACATATATCCATAAAAAGATTTTTCCAAGAATGTTCACAGAAGTTTTATTAGTGATAGCCCCAAAAATAGTTGTAACCCAGTATCTATCACAAGGTGAACAGAAAAAGCCAACAGCAGTATATTCATACAATGGAATACTACTCAGCAATAACAAGGAATGAGCTGCTGACAGCTGCCAAGATGGATTAATTTTAAATAATTGTGTTGAGTATGAAACAACACAGGCATTGTAGGTCAATTATACCGCAATAAAGTTCCTTAAAAATAAAGTGAATGGTGGCCTCCCTAGTGGCCTAAGGGTTAAGTCCCAGCACTATCACTGCTATGGCCTGAGTTCCGTCCCCAGCCAGGGAGCTGACCCACATTTGGTGTTGCAGACTTCTCTTGTCTCGCTCACTGCTCCCCTTAGCAATGTATTTCTGTAAATCCACCTGTTCTCCTGTCTCTGGTGAATCCTCTCGCCCCCACCCCCCTACACTTCTGGCTTACACTCCAGTTCTTCTAAGCAAAAATAGAAAATAAATAAATAAAATGATGGTTAGGTACCTGGGAATAGGTAAGATAACACTGGGCAATGCTATCAATATACAGTACCTGGGGGAGTCAAAATAAAAGCTACTTGGAGATCAGAAAAGATACCTGGCCTGTGATTTGGAATTTGAGTATATATTGTTCAGGGAAAGGGCGAGAGGGGTGGAGACTCTCAAGGGTGAGGCTACAGAAAATGCAAAGGTTTCAAAGCATCTAAATATGTGATGTGTTTGGAGACCGGTCAGTGACTTGACATGACTGGGACATAGGTTGCTCATGAAGGGGGGAGGACAGAGAAGGAGGAGAGATAGATAAGGATTCTTTCAGATTCTTTTCTAGCTCTATGTATTTATAAAAATTCTCATCAGAGTATGTCACTTACTTGGATAATCAGCTTGTCCAGGCAGCCCATTCTTGAATACAAATTGTGGTCATCTCTCCATTTTTATGCAAATTGCAAAGATACCAACTCTCCAACTGTCTACCTGCCAAAAATATCCTCCAATTATTGGGGGAAGTCTCCAAGTGGACTGTGCTATGTATGATCACAAAACAGCCCACATGCCCTTCTTTTCCTTCCCAAGACACGCTTTTTTCTCCTACTGCCCAGCTAGCAGACCCAGGAAACTGCATTAATTTTCCTGTCCAGAGTGTCCATTGGGAGAACTCCAGAGTTCATGCCAAGCTTAATGAAACACTGGATGTGCTCAGAGCTAGCAGTCTCAGGTGCCAGAGCAAGCTGAAAATCTTGTCATACTTCTGCACTGTGTCAGCCTAGCTAAGCAAGAATTATTTTTCACAGAATTCCCTTTTCTCTATAGGTTCAGATTAGCATTGCTCCCAAGAGATATTTTGTGCATGATTTGGAAGGCAGGATGGAAGCAGCAGCAAAAAGTTTTTTACTGTGATGGCCGGTGCAGGGAGTGACAGCTGGCCACGTTTGTCACTAGCTGCTCTCTGACCATGAGCTTCCCCTAGGTCTGTCTGCTGCTTCTGCAAGTCCTTGACCAGGTGTGTGTACAGCTTTGCAGAGTCCCACATCTCACCAGGGTGTCAGGGATGGAGGTGGAGGGAGAATGGAGGTCCTAGCTGTCCTTGATCTTGTACATTTTCAGTTTTCCTTTCTGACTACTACCTCGCTGACCTATAGCAACTTCAGGTTTATCACTAGTTGCGGAGACAACACCCTGCATAGAATGCTCATAACTCTGTGAGGTCTGAGCCTTCTCACCAATACCTTATTCCATATCACAGTGAGTGAATTTACTCTGATTGAACACTGCATGATGCTGCAGGCCTCCCACCTGCTCCAAGGGCCCAGGTGCATCTCTGCTTTGCTAAAACCTTCATATAGATTTCTCATGAAAGCAAAGTATCAGATGTCTTGACCACCACCCTTGCAATCAGAGACTCACACCACAGGACCGATTGGGGGAAGGTGCCAACACAAACCTTCCATTTTCCTCTCTTCTCCCACCAAGCCCCACCCCAACCAAATGTCTCCCTCCTCCCCCAGTTAATAAAAACAAAAGCTCCCTGCGCTTCCATGGGTGTGAACAGATGTTCTGCGTGGGCGTGAGCACTGGGGGGGCACTGTGCTCCACACCAGCTGCCACAGGGCCCCGCTCAGCCCTCAGTGCCCTCCAGACAGGATGAACTCCTCCCCGAGTCTTTGATTCTCTCGTTCAAAGAGTCCCAGCAACTTGACCCTTTTCTCATATGTCTTTGTTTTCACTCATTTCCTTTCCGTGGTTCTTTGCCAGAATTTTAGGATGGATTACAAGGCCTCCGTGAAGACTGAGCCAACTGGAGGGAAAGAAGACAGGGAAGAGTAATTTCATGGCTTTTGTAAGCCATGCAATACTGTATCTGGTAAACCCTTTAGAAAGCCCACAGAAAGGGAAGAGAATTCTCAAGATAGAATAAGATGGACTAACTAGAAATGGGTAACTAGAGAACCCAGCTTGAACTGTCCTCCTTCCTGTATCTTTAGATTCTGGGCAAGTCCCTTTCTGTCCTGCCTCTGTAAGGAGGTCCTATAGATTTAATTTCCTCCCTATAGCACCTTGATTCTGTTGGGGACGGACTCTGAGGTTGAAAGTTTGCGGTGGCTGAGGCAACTATTCCTAAACCTGGCTGATCATTGGAACTTTTTCAAATGGGTTGCTATTCCTACATATATGTTAGGAACCAATACATCTTTCCAACTCTACAAACTCCTCCCCAAGGTTTAGCTCAATGGGCTGGAGTGTGATATGGAATCTGTGCTTTAACAAACCAAAAGACAAATAAGACTCTACAGGTTATTCTGATGATAAGCCAAGCCTGGAAACAACTGTTCTTGTGAACAAATGATCTAATGAAAGAAAGGACCTTACAAAGGTTAGGGTTTCTTTCTAAAAGGCCAAGGAAAATGAAAGCCATTATTCAGATAATTCCAACACAAAACCACGTTTTCATTAGAATGACATGAATCATGAGTAACTCTTTTTGCAAAGCAAAAGTCTTCTCACTTATTTAAACTCAGACCAAGTCTTTGGAAAAGGCCATAAATATGGGAAGTTGAGCAAAGAAGCAAGAATTGCATTTTTTGAACAGCTTTATTCATTTGGCCACCATTCATTCTGGATGTGCTGAGTCTCCTTTCAAAAATTTTTACTCATGGTGAGTGCTTTTTGAGCTCACAAACCACGAATCCTTGTTTTTGATATGGAAAATGCTGTCTGTTACCTACAATATGCCATGTTTTGGCTAACTGAGAGAATAGATTTAGGGATAACTCTCCATTTGCTTAGGATTTAAATTTTTAATGCATCTTTAAGTGTATGTGTATTATAGGTAGCATTTGTCTTGTGACTAAAATGCTACATATTACAGGTTTGTTTTTTTTTTTCGATGGGGGGAGATATCTGCAGGCTTATAATCCCATTTTCTCCTTCGTATCGTGTGACCACTAAGTGGCCCTGTATTTTAAATCTGAGTGTGGGAAGTTGTGACTCTGTCTTTAGAGACTGAATGCAATGTGTACGACCATTTTGGGTTTCTGTTCCAGGGTCTGCATAGAAAGGGTGGAGAATTTCTTCAATACCAGCTTTCCTGGGAGAAAAAGCTGTTGCCTATTTTGATTCCATCAAATGTATTAGCCCATTGCTGATTGCCCTGATCTGGATAGTTGCTTTAAGAGGAGGGGATGGGTGGTTTGGAGTTTCCAAACTGTACATACCAATTGAGTGCTACCCCCTTCTGGCTGGGCAAACTGTAAAGGGTGCAAATTTTCAGAATGCTTGTTCTCTACCTGCTCAGGAGAAAAAAATTGGTGATGAATTCTTAACAGCCATACATCCTTGCTTTCCTATTTTCAGAATGAAGAAAGTAACTGCTGGATTATTAAGGTAGGGTCTCACCTGTTCTGATAAAGAGAAAGGAATTCATTCTTGTTTAGATTTTAGTTGTTTTTGGATTAGCCCTTAGGCAATGGCTTTAGGGAGGTTTGAGAAGTTTGGAAGAAGACTTTTAAAAGGAGTATACTCCCAAGGCCATAGAGAGAGGTGGAAAGTGAGGCAGATGAGTCTTGCCTGCGGGGCAGAGGTTCTCCTACTGCCGTTCCTGCACCAGCAGCACCAGCAGCATCAGGGAATTTGTTTACATGCACATTCTTGGCTCCTAGCCCAGAGCTACCAAATCAGAAACTCTGGTGTGGAGCTCAGAAACCTGTGTTTTCAGATGATTCTAAGGCCCAAGTTAGACCAGGCTGTGTTGGGAATAGGAGTCATCCCTGGTCAAAGGTAAATGGTAGCTATTTGTGTCCATTGAGTTCTCCATCACACCCCTTCCTTTTCAGTTATCACTTCTTGTGTTATTTACTCAGTAAGCAACAAATCTTGGGTGACTCCTGGGCAAGCCATTGTTTCAAGTGATGAGGATCCAGGAGTTGGCCTGAGAATTTGCATTCTAAGAATTTCTCAGGTCATGTTGATGCTGCTGGTCTGGGACTGCATCTTGGCAAGCTGGGTGCAGAGGGGACAGCAGCAGGCGTAGGAAGCCTTGTGGTTTTTTAGCTGGAGAGTGCACTTCAGGCCTTTTGGGGTCCATGTGGCTTTAGATCTGCTTCTCCACCTTCCTGCCTCTCACTGTGCTTGCAAGAGACAGGTTTATTTGGATTGAACTCCAGTCCATTATAAAGAGATTAAAATAACATGCTGTGATTTCACCCCCAAAGGTAGGCAATTCAAAAGCTAAAGCAGACATGCAATTATTAAAAGGCCTTAGAGAAAATTGTCAATAGTCTCGGAAATTTTGGCCCTACTTTAAAAGACCTGCTTCGTGCTCTCCATCGCCTCACCTGATCAATACCGCTTGCATACAGCACACCCACCTCTTGTTTAATTTGCCATTTATAAGTTGGGTTGGTCTAATGAATCTAAACAACTCTAATGCAAAGAATAAATAAGCAGAACAGCAAATCAAACTGGACTCGTGGGCATGATTATATGGTAAGAAATCTCAGGGCTGGGGGCGGAACTCTGATGGCAGAATAGAATACAAATGTCTGCTCTTCTGTCGTGCACGGTCTCTGCAATCTGCTGACTGTAACAGCTCCTCTGATTGATCCTCTAGCCAGCCTGTCTGGGAAGGTAAAGGCGGGTGAGGCTTTGCAAACTCTGAAATCTCAGAGAGAGAGGCAGGTAGCTTAATGTGGTGGCAAGTACTCAAGACTTTGGGGTTGGGCCAAGCTGGCCCCCAGTCTTTGTCCCTCATGGAAGTTATCTGATTTCCTTGTCTCTTGCTTTCCCTACCTGTAAATTTGGGATGATGCAACCTATGTCTTGGAGTGGTTTGAAGTATCACAGGACAAGGTAGACAGGCACATAGTAGGTGCTCAAGATCTAGTTGCTATTCCTAAATCCCCAGGGTCAGAGGGCTGGGGCAGGAGGAGACAAAGAGGTCAATATGTACTTTCAGTCATCCCACCCCAGGCCTTCTTCTCCCTCTTAGGATTGCTCTGTGTTAAAAGCTACTATAGACACCCAGGGTCGGGCACGCCCAGGTCTACAAGCTCTGCTCTTCTCAGGCAGCAGGAGAACTGGCCTGGAGCAGCAGTGTCACCTCAGGTGATCAAACTGGAGAATCAAACACAAGACTTCACAGAACTGGTCCCTGCAGATTCTGCTCAAAGATGTTCTTGAACTTTAAAGGGATGCCCCCTAACTGTGGCAGGTGCAGACTAGTTGCAGTCACTGGGTTTATCTGACACATTCCTTCTGGAAAACTACCTGAGTCTGGTGGTGAAACAATTTGGAGGCAGGAGGGGTTCTAATAGGAAGGCTGGGCTGGGCCTCTGAGGCACCTGGAGGTCTAGGTTTTGGTGTGGATAGGAGAGTGAGAAAGAAAGGGTGTCTGGAAAAGTGGGGAGATTGGATGTGGGATGCTGAAGACTGAATTTGCAATTTTTCTGAGAAAAAGACCTGGGTGAGTCTTTTTGTGAAACATTTTTCAACCAGGGCCTGTTCTACAACATGGCCCCATTGCTTAGGGTGTTTATAATTGAATGAGAATCTGAGAGAGGAAAAATTTCATCCCCATAGCTATGTGATGTATACATAGGCCGTGGGGTGAGATTTGGTCCTGAGTTAGGATCCCTGTCTGTGATTTCAAACTTTGGACTAGTTCTAGAACTAATCTGTGATTCAGTTGTTACTGAAAAATGGCTTTAATAATATACTTACCCCACAGGACTGTTGTGAGAATTGACAGGGAGAATTCAAGGAAGGCTGCAGCAGAATGCCTGGTTTATGACACGCACTAAATTTTAACTAGTGTTACCATAAAGAGCCTGACTCTTGATTGCCTTGTACGGTATTTAGCTGCGTGACCTTCAAGGGGTCACCTATTTTCTTTCTGAGATTGAGTTGCTTCAACTCTTTAAAAACAGAAAGAGCCCCAGGACCTGCAGGTGGGGCCAAGGGTCAGAAGACTAAGGCTGTGTGGTTCTGGATGGTACAAAGACATCCATTATGAAAACGAGTTGGAAGTGGAGAGGCTTGAATCCCTGCATTTAGGGAGGATGGGGAGGGGATCTGAGGCTCACTGGGAATTTGTTTGGAAAGAAGTGTGCCTTCCCTTCCGTTCTGACCCAGAGGAAGAAGGGAGGGGGTGGAGGCAATACAGGCTGGGTTGGCTGATGAAACTTTGCGGTTACATTTCTCAAACCACCGACGTGGATCCAGATTTGCAGCCTGGGCTGGCTTTGCACCTGTCACCTCTGTCCTCACTTGACTTCAGGCTAAGCTGCTGAGGCAGCCACAGCAACTGGGGCAGGGAGAGGCCCTGCCAGTGTATGCACCCACTTTCCAAATTTCGCCAATTTTCATTTAATCATTGCACATTTATTGAACTGTATTTGAGTTACAGAGGATTCAGCGGTGAACAAAACAGGTTCAAATATTTCTCTTAAAGATCTTACAGACTTGTAGGGGATAAAGGCAACCAATAGTCTACATACATGTACAATTCACATTTTTGCTGTGAACTAAAAGTTTAGAATGCCATGAATCTGTACAATAGGTTAAAACCTTACTTAGATTGGGGTTCAGAAAAAATGATATGGGAGTGAGTTCAGATGAGAGAGGAAAAGACATTGGATTGAAGTGGAGATAGCCACCCTCCCCTTTAAAAGGACACAATCCTCCCTTTCACAAACAGGCATTGACCATGGGAAAAGCAGCTCCGCTGCTTCCTGATACTATTGTCCTCTGAAAGCACACATTGGTGCTTCCCCCTCGATTCAGTTACTTCCTTTCCTCGGTTACACTTAACTATATATACATTTTAACCCTGGAGTCAGCTTGAGGCCAACTTGTACAAAGCCTAACTCTCCAAATTCTCTCTTCTCTCTTGGTGTCTGGACCGCTCTTTTGAGCTTAATTGCATTTGGTGACAGGGACTTTTTTTTGGTTACTCCTGTGTGGACACTCTAGCTAGCTGTATACTGTTCATCTAGGCAAATGCATCCATTGCATCTCCCCAAAGATAATATTGACAAAGGCCAAAGCATGTTAGAGTTAAATGAGCCATTGTAGATCTGATACTTCAAACTGCTCTCTCCTGAGTAAGTTAAATCTGGAACCCACAGAAGGGAAGGACCCAACCTGTTACTGGTTGGGAAGCCAGGACTGTGACCTTGTTTTGTTACTTTAGTGTTTGTCTTTATCAGAATGTGTATTCCAGGGTCAGAAGTCAGTGCATATTTTCTCATTGATTGTTTATTCTTCCAGTTCAATCACACACTTCCCTTGTCCTCCTTCATTCATTCCCAGCAGTGGCTATAGCATGGGTATCATTTAGCCCCTCTGGTTGACTCGATTACTTTTTTTTGTCAAATGGGTATAATTATTCGAATGAACACTTATTGAGCATTTACTGTATATTAAAAACTTTGTAAAGCTTGGAGGACATAAAGCTGCTCTGATAAATCTGGTCCCCTGCCTTAGGGGAGCACATAGTGGTCAAACTTGGTAGAAGTTACAATACAGCAACAATATCTACCATAAAGAGATGTGCAAGGCATGGGAACACAGAGCAGATCAACTGATTTTGCTTGGGAGAACTGGAAAAGGTCATTCTCTTCACTACTCACCTTGCCTTTGTATAATGAGATGCCAGGGGGATAATGCAGTGAAAATGTGGTGAAGAATAGAAAAGATTATGTATGGACATACTATCCTAATGCATGGTATTGATTTGGGAGACTTTGAAGAGAGGTGAAAGAAGAAAGTGATAGCTGGGAAAAGAAGGGGAAGTATCACCCATTCTGATGAACCTGTAAATTTTACGCAGAGGAAATGTAGGTCGGTGGCCATAGGCCCTCTGAGCTGGGTTATACACTGAACTTATCACAGGTCTGTCCAAAACTGTTCATTCTGATAACACATTTGAAAGCTCTCTTTGACCTAAGGCGTTCATCACCATCATCTGCCCTTTGGAATCCGAACATGGCTGGGAAGACCTGTGATAGAGCAGCCGGGCTATTGATGGGGATTGGACCGTTGGGCCCAGCAATGACTATCTTGTCAGAGTGATCGGAACCCTGATGGGCTGCTGAGAGTTTCACTTCTCTCCCCTTGTCCCCTGCATCCTGATATCATGGAAACTCGATAGTGTGTTATTTTGGAATAACTAGTTTGCAAACATGAGCAGCTGCTGTAATGAAAGCACAGTGTTCAGAGAATTATTCCTTGGTTAGAAGTCACAATAGCATAGGTCAAAGGACTTTGCCCAAAGCAGAATAATTATGTGCGGTGAAAGTCTGACATCATCCCAGGAGGTTTTCTTAAAAAGAGGGTGACCAACCTGGAGCTGAATGCGAGGGAAAAGGGCACCCTCTGGTGGTGAGGCAGACCCACTGCACTTTATGGCAGAGTCCCTGCCCCTGCAGGAAGGAAACCTGGACATCTCAGGTTTTTAGGGTCCCAGGTGTGAAGGAACATATTCTGTCTGTCAAAAGAATATTCCAAGGAACTTCTTTCTGGGCTGTGTCAATAAATCAGGCTTGCATTATAAAGTCTTCCACAAATGGCTCATTATTGGAATGAGAGTGATGCAAGAGCAGCCCAACTAGAAATCACTGACAAACAGCTAACTAAACCATAATGAGGGGCCCTCTGCTGTATACAGCTGTCTCTCCTTTTGCTCCCTCCACTTCACCTACATTAACCAGCAAGGGGTATTTTTTCTTTGAAATTGAATCTGTATTATACTGCTGTGGAAAAAGCAGTAATTGTGGCACCCTTAAACCATTCATGGAGCTGCTTCTTGTGGTTCTGTGAGCCTTTGGGAAGTGCAGATCGAAAGAGGAAGGCTGGAAAGGAGAGACTTCAAATAACCCGTTGTCCTCTCACCCCTGGAGACATGCCTGCAATACTGATCAATACACAGATGTCACATCGCTGGTGGCATTGAGTCCCTGAGTGACAAAGGCCTCTGATCTCTGTGATCAGGACTGGAGCTGTCCTCAACTCAATTTCATGGCAGCACTGTGTGGTGTCTTAATTACTGTAGCAGAAGTTTGAGACAGTGAGTAGTGGACCACAATTTGAATCTGTGGGGAGAGGTTTGCATGATTATACTTTAGACATCAGATTCTTTTTCATCAAAGTCCTGAAAAATCATTCCTTGATCGTGACCGAGAATGCACAGTAGCCAATAGTGGATTTGCCCTGATAGAAATTTGCTGCTACCAGCCAAGGTCCTCCAAGTAGCTCTGAGTGAACTAGGGAGGAGAATGGGGGTGAGACCCTGTGTCTGGCCCCCACCTCCCTTGAAGCCCATTTTGCTCAGGGTCAGTGACTCCCATTGGACAGTGAAACAGGTGTAGACTTTGCGGACAGGTGGTAACCTACAGTTGGGAGGATAACCCCAGAGGAAATCCATCAAGAGTATTTTTCGGGGCCTCCCCAGTGGCGCAGCGGTTAAGCGCTGCGCTGTGCAGCTGTCGGCAGCGGTGACGTGAGTTCGACGCCTGGCCGGGGAGAACCCCACATGGTGCGGCAGACCTCTCCTGCCTCGCCCGCTGCTCCCCTCAACAGTGTATTTCTGATCTGCCTGTTCTGCTCCCCACTCTGTCTCTGGTGAACCCTCTTGCTGCCCCACGCCTCTGGCCTGTACCCCAGCTTGTATGTATAAATAAAAAATAAATCTTTTAAAAAAAAAAGAGTATTTTTCACTTTTTTTTTTAGACAACTAATCCAATCAAAATGCTTTGAGCACTTAAGTAATTTGCATAAACACTTAACCAAAACATGCGTCTCCAATATCAACACTTATCACATAAAAAAAAGTTTTTATAATCAATTAGTTGTTTTATATTTTAACATTTGAGTTGTTCCTATCTAATATATATGTAAATCAGGATACTTCTTTATAACTTAAAGGCCTCTTGGAATCTTCAAAGAGACACGTAAGGAAGTGACCTGTCTGGAGTGTATATATGGATCCTCAAGGTGATTTTTCAGTGCAGTTTTGAAGAACATCTATCACCATCAAAAGTTCTTTCCTTTGAAATCCTTGGGAAAATCATTTACTAGGAAGTCCCTTGGTTTATGCCCATGAGTGGGTGAGTGACCTGGGCAAATATATTGAGTGAACGAACCTATCTGTAATCTGTTACAGACATTTGACTATCTCCAGGCAGTAGGTGACTGGGTAAAGTTGCTGGGGTCCATCTCCTTGGACCCCATGCCCATCTAAAGCATGGGGATAGATGACACATGTTGACAGTTCTGGTTGCTGCCATCCACATGGGCACCTGGTCCAGACCCAGAGCAAGTCATGTGCTTACTCTACAAGATACTCTGAAACCATGTGACTTGATCAGCAAGAAGAGATCCTCTTTTTATGCCAGAATTTCAAGTTGACAAGGCATTCAAAATTGCTTTTCCAGGCTTGTAAGAGAATGGGCCCAGACTAAGAATTCAGGGAAAAACAAACAGGCCATCCCACACCACCTTGTCTAAGAAAGCTCAAGGGTTCAGCTTTGTAATATAATTAACTGGGCACAAACCAAGTACTCACTCTTGGGGGCATTTCATTGATTTGTTCAACAAATCATTATTGAATACCTCCAGTGTGCCAGGTAATGGGGATATGAGAATGAAAATAATTTAAATTTATTTTCTCCGATACCTTGTTTTAAATGTTTTTTAAAATAATAATACAGAAGAGCCTGTGTTGGCAAGCAGCAGTTTTCTTCTTTTTACTTGGCCATTACCTCTTGCTGGTTCCTGCTTTGATGTATATATGATTTGATTCTCCTGGTGGTCATCTCCTTACAATATGCTCTGCCTTGATTTCTTGATATATGAATGTTAGATAAAACGTTTTACCTAAATGATAAATGATGATTTATCTCATTTATACCATACCCACTTATTGTTAATCTCTCTTCTTCCTCTATATGCTTCCTTCTCACCTCAAACTAAGGCAGAAGGGTCTTTAAGATCACCACTCAGGGCCTCCCTGGTGGCGCAGCAGTTGGGCGCTGCGCTGTGGAGCTGTTGGCAGCGCCCAATGCGGGTTCGACGCCCAGCCGGGGAGAATCCCACATGGTGCAGCAGACCTCTCCTGCCTCGCCCGCTGCTCCCCTCAGCAGTGTATTTCTGATCTGCCTGTTCTGCTCCCCACTCTATCTCTGGTGAGCCTTCTCGCCGCCCCCCGCCTCTGGCCTATACCCCAGCTTGAACAACAACAACCACCAAAAAAAAAAAACTATAAAAAAAAAAGATCACACTCAGAAAAGGGGGTGGGGGCAAGTGTGCCAGAGAGAGAGAGAGAGAGAGAGAGAGAGAGAGAGAGAGAGAGAACCAAATTTCTGAGTGTTCTTTTTTGACTATTGCCTGCACTCACCCTCTGAGGTCTTGGATTCTAGGTTGATGATTCTCATTTCACTTTTTTAATGTAAACTCATGATTGATTTAGACCCTTGCCTGAGGGTGTACATATTGACTACTTTTCTTGTCAATATGATGAAAGTAATCTTCCCCTGACATACATCACAGTCACTGATAATCTTTCCTTCCTTTTCTAAGTTTAGATAGGTTGTGGCATGTCTTTTGGGATGGAGGGCATGGATTTCTCCTCAACTACAAGAACTCTACCTCTCAAACTCTTCTCAAGACTAATGGTTTGTCCTGTGCCTCACTCCTTACCCTCACTAAGTTGTGCCTTCTGGTTCCTCAACTGTTGACTCTTCTCCCAGGTCAGGGATGGCCAAGAGATTTTTATCTCTGGTGTCAATTTGATCAGTAATTAGCAGTGGGGTCATGGTACTGTGAAGAATTAGATTTCTGTAGGGGACACATGCTTTATTCTCCAGCATCCATTCCAGACAATTTGGATGAATTTAAGGAAGCCAAGATAATCTCCTTCCCTGGCCCAGTGAATGATTGAGAAAAGGGCAAGCAACCAACACTAAACATAAGATGTGGGAAGAAGCCTTCTGGCGGCTGAGGGAAAGAGGTGGAGGTTCTGGGAAAGGTAACTTTTCTCCTACTAATGTCTAAGATCATCTTTATCTCTGGACCTTGTCACTGGGATATGATTTTTTGCTGCAGCTCTTCTGCAACCATGATGAATACAAACTTTGATGATGGCAGAAGTGACAGATGGAGACAAGTTGGGTCCTCGATGACTTCACTGAGCCACTGAATCAAACAGCCCTAAAGTCCTCCTCCACTTTAGCCCTCTAAGCTTCCTGCTACCTGAGTTAACACATTTCTAGTGTTTAAGCCACTTTCAGTCAAGGTTTCTGAAGTTTAACTGACATGATTTATGATATCATTTTTGGAGTCCACGGGAAAGGGAGCTCGGGTCCATTAGCTATGCTGTCAAAGTTGACAGTGTGGTGGACACTTGCCAGCTTGGACCTTTTAGCTTCTCCTTGGCATGTTGTATAGGGTATCTCTAACTCTAATTTTGCTTCATTACACCCAGGAGAGTACATTCAAGATGCTTACAGTGATCATTTGTATACAATGAGCTACTCCTACTATGTGTCATTCTATGTTTAATTCTTAAGCTGCCCAGCCCATTCCACAACTTCCTTCACCTTCTGTTCCTTTTGACTCTCCTGGAATATGACCTTTAGTTTATTCCATTCTTATAAATGGAATGAATTCTCTCTTTTCAATGTAGGGGCTTAAAAATCCACTTGGAGGCAGGGCAGGAACTCAGTGCACTGCAGCCTATTGGAAGCACCAGATGGGGCAATGGGGCGACACACACGCGGCAGATCTGGCTGTAACACATGCGGCCCCATCAATTGCTAGGGGTGAGCTGGCCTATCTGAGGGGCTGGGTTAGTGGCCTCTCTGTCTGACCCTCACTGATTGCTGCACAGCCCTCAAGCTGTATCCTTGCTCAAAAAGGATGCCCTTCCAGAGAGGAAGAGCTGTCCTTTGGCTCAGGGTACACATCACCCCAAGAAACACAGCTTTTGAGCTTCTTCACTGACATTTTACTATGAGCCTTACTTAATTTCTGGAGTCCTCAATGCATTTTCTAGACATGAGAATAAAAGGTTGAGCAGAAACAAAGAACTGCCTCTCCTCAGCACTCTTATTTTCCATTTAATATGGAAACAAGTGGCAAAGGCTCAACCCTTGTTGTTGTAAATTCAGCTGAGAATACAAGTGGACACTGTACATAGGTGCAGCTTGTGAAAGAGCTCATGGTGCCCCTCAGCAATAGACTCTTATTTTTTCCAGTTTTCTAATTGATTAAAAAATATGTATGTATTGCAAAGTTCACTTATTGATCTAGAGGAGAGGGAGAAGGATAGCTTCTCTAATTAAAACCGATCAGAGCTGTGAGAGTTTAATTAATTGGATGCATGTCACTTCATTTCCATGTTATGTTGTGCACAGCGCTCTGTTTTCATAATTAACGCATTGTGTCGGAGTGGAGGGTGTCGCTGTAATTAACAGTCTGAGGGAAAAGTGATATATGGGCCTGCTGAGCAGGCAGAGTGGGTGGAAAGAGAAGTCCCAGCCAAAATCCAGTTTCTATTCCTAGTGCTCTGTTTCTTGCCATTTTCATCACCCTTTGTTCAGTAAATGAGGTTTTGGTGGGTATTCCTGGAGACTGCCATTGTTTGCTCATGGCCTGGGTGTTTCTCCGAGGACAGGGAGGCTGGATGACACTTCCGGAGACTGCAGTGTAGAGACACCCACCAGATACAGAGTGGCATTTCCACCCCTTCCTCCTCTGAACTCCCCAACACTCACTACCTTCATTATTCATCAAGCAACCAGCCCTTGCGCACATGGCCAAGACAGGCTGTTACTGACTGTCCACTCTGGGCAATATGTGGTGACTGGTGGGTGCCTCTGAACCCTGACTCCAACTTCGGACTTGATGTGTGGCCTTGGGGAAATTACCTAAGTCATCTGTACCTCAGTTTATAAAATAGCAATACTGATACCTGCCTAGTAAACGTGTTATGAAGATTAATTGAAATAGCATAAATGGTGCCCTCAGCACACACTGTTATCATCCTAGATTTACTGAGTGGGCCATTCCCTTTCCTAGATAAGCTTTTTAAATTCTCATTTGAATGATCTTATTTTAGATTGTCACTCCTAACTGACCTCACTCCAGTGTCCTCAAATACTCTACTTTGGAAACAGGTTTTTTTTTTTTTTTCTAGAATAAAAAGTTGGTTATGTGAATGCTTAGCTGAGAGCCTTGAAGGTGCTCTCTTGCCCGATAATGCTCCAACTCTGTAGTATCAAAATCCTGCACCCACCCCCTTGGCCAGCCTCACCTCCTCTGGCTTCTCCTTTCTTCAGTCCTCCCACCACTGCTGCAAGCCCACCCTAAGCCCCAAATCTCCCCCCCCCCAACAATATGCTCTTTTCCTCCACTGCCCAGCCTCCTTTTAGAGAAGCAAAAATCCTACCAGTTTTTTCACATTCAACCTGAACATCTCTTCTTTCGGGATGCCCTTCATGCTCCCACCACACTTTTCCTTATTTGGAGTTTTTCTTCCTAAGCAGACAGGAATTCCTGCAGGCAAAGGCCAAGTCTTGGTCCCCTTTGTGTTGCAGTGTCCAGTAGGGTGTGTGGTACAGAGCAGGTAGACAGAAAGAGCTAAAGTTCTCTTTACGTGGAATTACTATTGAGTGGCTTTCCCACACGACCGCCAGCTCTGGGGACACTTTTCTGGCAGGGGACATTTCTCTTTTGTTTTAGGTTGTTCTCTATGGCCTGGCACATGGTCGGTGCTCAGTAAAGAAATTAATTCTGCACTTGGCCTATGTATCTGCTAGGTTTGTTGTGAGGACAAATGGATGAGGAATATAAAAGTTCTTAAGGTTTAGAAATGATTGACAAGTATGGCAAGGTTATATCTAATAGGACAATGGTTGCTGTTGACATTATTAGCAGGATACATTTTGTTATTGCCTGAGGTATATTCTATCCTTTTTGGAGTGAACTTCCTGAGTAGTGGTGGCTGCTAAGTCCTGTGGCATCTCGTCTCTGCCACTGGGGATGGCACTGTGTGTGGACCCAGGCTGCTCCCTCACGGCCCTCGGAGAGGATTCTGAAGCCCTTGCTCAGACATAGAACAACTGCATTGATTGTTAGTCTCATCCTGTCCCTTAAAAACAATTCCTGTAACCCACTGGTTTTCCTAATATGTTATTCTCCCACTTCAGTGACATGCACAATAAATAATGCATTCTGGCAGTTTTAGGAATCATATTTTTTCCAGGCACTTGCATAGAGTCTAATCAATATACTTGCAAGGGATTTTCTTTTTACTTCTTTTTTTTTTTTTCATTAAGAGAGGGTTTCTTCCTTCTTCTTGTGAATATTTGACCTTGCATCAAATAACAAGTCTTCCTTCTGGGGTGAAACCCAAAAAACCAAAACTCTGTCATGGAAATTATCACCACACCCCTCCTCACTAATTAGGGAGTGCTAGGAAATAAGACATGATCCCAACTTCCATTCCCCCCCCAACTTTTCACATTTAGACATAGTTCAGAAAATTGCATTATTTTTGCAATCTCCAGCCTAGAGCCAGCACCATCCTATCAGCAGTATTTTAGGCATTAGAAACTGGAGATTATGAAGATCTAAGGTGATTAAAAAATTGTTGGATTGACATGACATTTGTTTCAGAGACCTTCTCCCTCCATAGCAAAATTTAATATCAATTAAACAAACTTCAGTTCCTGAGCTAGGTATATATAGAAGTTGATCTATAAGCGAGGGATGCTGACCGTGGGAACTTTAGCTGGTGCGTGAGTGTTGGGATGAAGGTCCTGGGGCCTGAGGGTCTGGGTTCTGGGCTTCTCAGTTGCCTGTTGGGTGTGTGACAGGGAAAAGTCACAAATTTTCTCAGTCTCAGTTTCCACGTCAGTTGAGTGAAGAAGCTGACTCTATGATTGTGGGTGAATTTATAGACTGTCAATCCACAAGACTTGTCTTTGCAGTCCTACCTCGTACCAGCACTGTGTGCAATCGCCAAGTGTACATTATTGGAAACAAAACTCTGGGAAGGCAGGGTGGTTTCAATGTGTAGTCTGACAGTGCCTTTTTGAAGATCAGTACAATGTCTTCTTTAGTTTCTGCATGGTAAAGAAAGTACGGAAGGTTTAGGAAAACATCTTGCTAAAAAGATCAGTTCTTTTAAAGAGTCTTTGATCAAGCTCCTGAAATGGATATCCAAAGCAGAAGTGCCTAAAATCATATTTTTTTAGGGTGTAGCGAGTGGGGAAAATGAGATAATTTGCCAGGGTTCTATTTCCTGCTAAGCATTTAAAAACAAAACAAAACAAAATTAGACATTTATGGAGTCATTCAACCCAAGCCCCACCAAGCTTCAGCACCTAGACTGCTTGTTCTTTATCTCTCCTTAAAGTAAAATTTAGGCTAACCAATCCAGAGCTTACAAGTCAGCACTAGTGAGGTAATCATGTTAAGACCTCCCTGCCTTCCCCTGAAGAAATGTTTTTGCCCCTGAAATTTTCTTTTGCTACTGAGCTTTCCCCACTTTTCTTTTTATATAACTTTTTGAAGAGTCTTTCTTCTGCTAGACAGGATGCTGGCTGATCCTTGAATTGTATAATAAAGCCAATTAGATCTTTAAAATGAACTCAGTTGGATTTCTGTTATTCAACACAAATATAGTTACTCTTCCCAAAGGACTAGAAGAGTTTCTTAAAAATACCTTATTGAGATGTAATCCACATAATACACAATTCACCCATTTAAAGTATAGTATACAATTCAATTATATTTCATATATTCACAGGGTGCAAACATCACTGCAACATTTTCACCCCCACCAAGATACCCTGTACCCATTAGCAATCACTCCCTATCACATCCTCCACCCATTGTTCGCTCATGACCAGGGGCACCCTAGGACCCCCAAACTTGCATACCGTAAAGGAGTTTGGCCATCTGTGCACACAAAAGCAAAGCAGACTCATAATGTGAAAGAACTTTAGTAGAATTATTGTGTATGGAGAGAGAGAGAAGAAAATTGCAAATAATGCTACAGGGCAGGGTTAGGGACAACCTTGGACCCCCAAACCTACCTGCTTTAAATAGGTTCTGCCATGCACCGCATCAAAACAAACATACTCTACTGTGTAAGACCTTCGATAGAAAATAACTCTAATACAATTAATGTGTAATGAAGAGAAGAGAAAGAATATAGTTAAAATAGTTTCCAGCTAAACACCCAAAGTACCCATCCCCTCCTAGGTAAATGTCCTGCCAGACAGGGTTGACATGAAGCAGGACTGCTGAGACCCAAAAACTTGCCACAAGTCTAAGGCACCTTCTGATGGGGACACATAAGAAAGGGACAGAAGGGGCCAGACAAATCTGGAAGGAAAAGAGAAAAATCAAAACTCAAGTCAAGATTAAGGCTGCCATTTTCAGCCTCCCCATGGGTCTCTCACCCACACCTCTGTCTCTTTCAAGTGTCTCCTTCCATGTCCCCAATCCCTGGTAGAAGTCCCAGGCTAAGAAGCAAGTGTGGCTTTTTCACATGTCTCTCTGTTCCATGTGCCTCCTTTGTCTCTTTCTCCCAAGTCCTTCTCCCATTTTTTTCTAGCTTTTCCTTGCAGTTCAGCTCCGCCCTTCCTTAGGTGGGGCAGGGAACCTGGAACCTCCTCTTTCTATTACACTGTTATGGTGGGATTCCATAGCTGCTTCTTCTAAGGGACTGATTGATTCCATGTGCGTCATATTCTGATGCGATATCACATTCCTTCCAACCCTGGTTATCACAATTCAGTGGAAAGTGGTTCTGATCAGTTGTCAAACCTGATGCGTGCTCAGGGACCCAGACTTTAAGGGGAAAAACCCATGTTGATCTTTCTAAAGTTTCATAATTATAAAAGCAAAGTAATCAAATTCCATTATGCCCAAAGGTTTTTAAACAGTGAGAGGTTCAAAAGGAATAGAGGAAGAAGAAGAGTTAGGGGGAAAAGGACTTCAAAACACAGACCGCTATCAAACTATGAAATCAACCATCCTCTTGTTGGCAAATGTTTAGCCAAACAGGTGGGACCCAAAATCAGAATCACCAGGAGAATGAATCCAGGGCACATCCTGGCAGGAAATATGGGCAAGAAGTTGCACAGGGTCCAAAGGACTAAGAAAAGAGGAGAGAACTAAGGTTCAAAATGTACCACCCAAGCTGAGTCCACCATGAGAACAAGATGGTGACCACAATAGCCTCTTAAGAAAGCTAAACATGGAGCTTCCATACGACCCAGCAATCCCACTTTTGGGAATTTACCCAAAAGATACAAAAACACTAATCCAAAAGGATACATGCACCCGTATGTTCATTGCAGCACTGTTCACAATAGCAAAGGTATGGAAGCAACCCAGATGTCCAAAAATAGATGATTGGATCCAGAAGATGTGGTACATATACACAATG
>PVIJ01019502.1:0-23407 GCA_004024925.1 Scalopus aquaticus
GAGGAAGGAGCCGGAGGGAGGGAAGGGAAAGGGCACAAAATGGAATAGAAAAGAACACAAGGGACCATGGAGATGGATCACGGGTGAATTGGTGGTGGGCTACCCAAGGGGAATGCAAAATGTAAAAGACATAAATAACAATAAAAATATATATTATAAAAAAAAAAAGAAATGTCCCAAGAGAACATCTTAATGAATGGGAAATAGAAAGGTAGAATTGTGAACAAATCATAAAGGCATCTAAAGCAAGCATCCTCTTCAGTTCTCGAATCTCAGAGATTGACATACTCCATGTAAGCATGTGGTTCCAATTGAATTTAATGGGATTCCCTTACAAGCCACAGATCTTAAATTACCCCCTAGTAGGTATAACATTTATAGGACACATATTATTTTGCTGAGGACAGCCCCCTGAATTCAATTACACTGGATTCTGACAGTAGTAGAACTCTGAATGAGATCATCTTTTACTTAATACTTACAGTGAAGATAAAATACTTATTTTACTTAATTTTTACAGGAGTAAGATTTTTACAGAAGTAAGGATGTCTATCATCACCACTCTGTTTAACTTAGTATTAGAGGTTTTGGCCAAAGCTGTCAGACAAAAACAGAAAATAAAAGAGATCCAAGTCAGGAAATAAGTGAACTTACCAATATTTGCAAATGATATGACATTATATATAAAGATCCTAACAAAAAGTTATTAGAGGGCCTCCCCGGTGGTGCAGCGGTTGAGCGCTGCGCTGTGGAGCTGTCTGCGCGAGCAATGCAGGTTCGACGCCCAGCCGGGGAGAATCACACATGATACGGCAGACCTCTCCTGCCTCGCCCTCTGCTCCCCTCAGCAGTGTATTTCTGATCTGCCTGTTCTGCTCCCCACTCTGTCTCTGGTGAACCCTCTCGCCGCCCCGCGCCTCTGGCCTGTACCCCCAGCAGGTATACATAAATAAAAAAAAAATTCTTCAAAAAGTTATTAGAAACAAAACATAAATACAACTAAATGTCAGGTTACAAAATCAGCATATAAAACCCCTTTTTATACAGAAACAAGGAGCAAAAGAAATTTAGAAAATTACTCCATTTATAATTGCTTCCAAAATAATTAGATACTTCAGAATTAACCTAACTAAGGAGGTAAAAGATCTATACAATGGGAATTGCAAATGTCATTAAAGAACTCAGATATTGACATAAGGAGCTGGAAGGCTATCTCATGCTCATGTCATGGATGGGGAGATTAAGATGATCAAAATGACCATCCTGACCTAAGTGTTGTTTAAATTTAAGCACTCATCATCAAAATGTCAACAATATCTTTTAAGGAAATTAAACAAAAATATATTGAATTTTATATGGAACCACAAAAGGCCTTTAATTGCAAAAGCTCCTGTGAGGAAAAAAGGAGAGAAATGGAGGTATCACATTACATGATTGCAAACTTTACTATAAAGCTATAGTACTGAAACAGTATGATATTGGCATAAGATAGATTCATGATTCAAGTGGGATAGAATTGAAAGTCCAGAAATAAGTCCATGTACATACCAGCACCTAGTCTTTGATAAAGCAGCTATGACCATAAAATGGGAAAAGGGCAGTCTCTTTAATAAGTGGTGCTGGGAAAATTGGAAAGTCACACATAACAGAAAGAAGTAGGATCACTTGCTAACCTTGCTAACCCCATACACAAAAGTAAACTCTAAATGGACTAAAGATTTAGATGTAAGAACTGCAATAATAAAAGATATAGAAGAAAACATGAGCCATGTGTTCCATGATATCAACAATATAGATTTTTTTTTCTGACCCAACACCTCTGGCAAGATAACTAAAACTAAAACAATTGTGTTGCCTCAAGTTAAAATGCCTCTGTATAGTAAAAGAAAATACAGTTTAAAGGACATCCTATTGAATGAGAAATATTCACACAAAATGTAACTGATTAATGATAACAATTCAAGATAGATATATTTTTAAAAACTAACAATTCAAAAACAACAATAACAAAATACCCAATTAATAATTGGGTAGCAGATAGGAACAAACAATTCTCAGAGGTTATCCAAAAGGTCAATAGACATATAAAAAAATGTTCACTGTCACTTTCAATAAAAGTGACTGTGTTTAAAACCACAGAAAGATACCATCTCACACCTGTAAGAATGGAGCATATTAAAAAGATCTGACAAGTGTTGAAGAGAATGCAAAGAATAAGGAACCCTAGTATACTGTTGGTGGGAATACAAACTGGTGCAACCATTATGGAAAGCAATCTGAATTTAGCTTAAAAAAATAAAAATGGAAATACTGTACAACCCAGCAATCCCACTCTTGGGCATATGTCCAAGGAATCTGAAACTGTTGACACAAAACTCACATGTTCCCAAATGTTCACAGCAGCATTATTTACATAGCTAGGACATGGAAGCAGCCTTAACATCCAATGACAGACAATTGGATCAAAAAGATATGGCATGTGGGCCTCCCTGGTGGTGCAAGAGGTTAAGTCTCAGCACTATGAAGCTATGGGCAGCCACTGCAGCACAAGTTCAATCCCAGCCAGGGGGCTTCCCACATGGCACAGCAGACCTCTCCTGCCTCACCCGCTGCTCCCCTCAGCAGTGTACTTCAGTAGATCCACCTGTTCTGCTCCCTACTCTGTCTCTGGTGAATCCTCTCACCACCCCAATCCTCTGGCCTACACCACAGTTCACACTAGAGATTACTATGTAACTATAAGAAAGGATGAAATTCACCGATTTTCCACAAAATGGAGGAGTTTGAAAGGATTATGTGTAGTAAAACAAGTCAGAACAACAACAACAACAACAACAACAAAATATTGGACTGTTGCATAGCAGACAATTTGATTATGTAAAACACTCAAAATCCAAGGGGCATCAGTAAACACCATGAGGACTTTGAGGTTAAGGAGAAGGGCTGTGAAGGGAAATACAGGAGAGAACTAGAGATGAATAACACTAACTTGAGTAGATCTTTTCTATGGCAGGTACTTTCTTAGGACTTGGAACAAAAGGTCATCTTTTATTAGAATGTCACTGTTCGTGTTGATTGCTGAAAGCCAAGGAAAATGGGCATTTGTAATAAAAGCCATTTTAAAGAAAACTATGTAATTCCATGCTAAGAAATAACAAACACACTCTTTCTATATTGCTTGTTTTGTCGTTATTTAACCCAAGACAAGGCATTTTCTTTTGGCGAAAGAAGGATAGTTTTCCCAGGTTTGGAGACTAAACAATTTAGTAGGCATTTCACGTACAGCTCACATAAAGGGGATTTGCATATGAACTTGTTTCAACAAGAAAACACATCTGAATGTGTTTCATGGGAACTATCTCTGTGGCAGCTCCTTTTGACCATCTCCTTTTTTTCTTTTCTTCATCCCTACAGGTTACTGGATTGAAACTGTCTCGGGACCTGGATGATCTTGCCATTCTCTACCTGGCCACAGTGCAAGCCATTGCTGTAAGACTCTATAATGCCATTTTGAAACGTAGGTCTACCAGTAAACTTTAGACGACATACTGTCACAAAATACATCATATGCTTTTGTGATAGTAATTCTTAATTAAGAGAGTGCTTGCCAAAAAGAGATGTTTGTTTTTCCAGAAGGAAATGTTGACAAAGATCTTCACCTGCTTTACTAGTAACCTCACACAGCTGAAAGCTTTGCAGAGGCGTTAAAATCTTTATAAACATCAGACTTGTCATTTACCTAATGTGTTTTCTAAGTTCAATAAAATAGAAGCAAGCAGAGGCCATATATGCTTGCACTAAGCTGGTATGAAGGATGTCCGCAATTGTAAAATGCGTGATATAGTTCACTCTGCAAAGGAATTCATTATACCGGTCCTTTAAATATAAGTTTCTTAGAGCATGAACGTGTTTGTTTTTAAATCGTTAGGTGCTTCAATGAGACACTTGGATTCTGAGGGAGGAAGGAAAGGGAGAATTTAAATCTAAAGTGTTAGAGACTCCTGAACTCAAATTCAAAAGTGAAAATAAAATCCTAGAAGCTCAAACATCATTATCCAAGATCATATTCCCTAGAGATGATCTATGAATGGACTATAAGAGGTTTCTGAACCCTAAAATCACTCATGAAAAACTGTATATGTGCATAAGCTAAAAAATGTATCTCGGGGAGTAGGTCAGGAGCTTCAGAGTCTCAGAGCTAATAGGAACTCTCCATAATAACAATCTTTTGAGACTGAGAAAGAGAATGGGGACCAACAAAAAGGAAAGGTCAGTTCACTAAATTCTGATTCAAAATTTCTTTTTCCAAACCACAGTTATTTAAAGTTTTTTGTTTGTTAGTTAATGCTATATGGACATATTTATATGCTATTCAGTTATTGGGTTTCTCCACATAACATTTTTCATAACCTCGTTGCTTCAATCATAGAACTATGTAGATTTTCCCCAACAAAACAAAGTAGGTATATCACCAACAAACATGCTTTTTCTTATGTTCAAATTTGTTTAGGTGCCTGTACATATGATAAGAGAGCAGAATTTCCCAACTACTAACAGAATATGCAGTCTTTATGCAGCTACATAGAATATAGAATCAGTCAGTTTGATTAAACAATCCTTTTAGTTTGTGGGCCAATTTTTATCTTCCTGAAGCAACTGTTTTATTGATTAAATATCTTGGCCAGTTCAGTGAAATCAATCAGCCCACTTTATTTATGGGAACTTGGTCAAAAACAGACAATTCTGATATCTATCAAAATGGATAAAATGAATAGTAAGATGAAAAGGGATATCAAAAATGTGCATCCAAAAAGAAGAACAAAGCAAAAAGTACATCCCTGTAAATATAATTATACATTGTACAGCAGTGGTAAATATAATTATTTAATGACCCCTTTTTATCATCATAGTAGTAGTATATCATAGAGATCTGGGGTCTTATGTACCAGGCACTGTACTAAATATTTTATTAACATTATCTGACTCAACATTATGAAGTAATTAATGTAATCCCCACTCCACAGGTTAGAAGCCTACATCTCAGTGAAGCTCGTTACCTTGTTTAGTTTCATGCCACTGATAAATGGAGTGCTGTGATTTGACCCCAAAAATTGCAAAAGTAAAACTAGATAGATGAAGTATTGAGAAAACTTTCTTTTCTGATTTGTATGAAAAGTCTTTTAGTGGAGTGAATGGATTGCATTGAGTTGAATAATCCTGCAAAATCAAAGCAGTGTGATGCTCATAAAGTCCATGTTAAGAGGCCGACTTGAAGAACGAGGCCAAACAGGGTGCGCCAAGGGCACCATCACTAGTGTAACATCAAGAGACTGTTCTTTTCACTGACCTCCTCTCTGTGGGCCAGGCACCAAACAGTGTCTTGCCCACCTCAATTTAGGACAGTAACCCTCGAGGTAGGTGGGATTGTCCTCGTTTCACAGAGGGAAAACCATGTCTTACAGGCAAACAACGGGTATGTGGCAGCGCTGGAATTTGAACCTCTAGCATCTCACTCCCGAGGTTCTATTCTTCACACAGTACCCGGCTGCATTTATCCTTGATGTTTTTGTAAAAGCTTCATGGACAAAATAAGCTTTCAGGCATTCCCAAGAATAGTTTTCACTTGACACATCTTAGAAAACATTGTTAATTTGGCTGGGATTGTCTCACAGAGATCTCCTTCCTGGTAAGAACACTCAGCAAAAGTCCAAGAACATAATATATACATGAGGTAAATTTAATGCAGGGGGTGGGGGAGAAGCCAGCTACATTTTCCCAAATGCCACACACTTGGAAAATCAATCTCGTATTTAATGGGCTCTGCATGTATTAAAAGCTATCATATTTATTCTGCCCATTGTCTTAATGATCTTAATAATAACATGAAGGAAAGGCAATTTAAGACGGACCTTTCAATAAGGCTTTATTGTGGAGTCAGTTGAATTGGAAAGAGTTCAGTCTGTTTTGCAAAAATATCTGGTTGTGCTGATCTTTTGTGCAGAAATGTGCACTGTAGGGCAGCATTCTGATAACATAATTTTTAGGATATTTAAGTTAAAAAAATTATTTTTATTTCTTTAAGTCTGAATATTGCCCTGGCACCAATATGTTGCTAATACGTTAAAGTTAAATGAATTCCTCTCTTCAGTAATATCTGTGATTAGTATTTTGTGGGGATAGAATGAAATTAAAGAGATATTGTAATGAAGTTAACTTTGTGTGAAACGGTCCATGAAGTAAAAATTCTCTCTTGATCACACTTAATTGAAAGACTTGTCAAACACCCAGTTTATCCATAGCCTGTTCATCTATAGTTTTCTTTTCTGAACAGACCCTTAAAAAGTACTATTTGCATTTGAAGTCTCTCAATTTGCATTTGGCTCTGTACATTCCCAATGGAATGGGCTAATTTTAATTTAAATTTCTCTGTGAAAACATTTTTCCAGCAAGGTGAGCACAAAATCATTTTAGCACAAAGCCCTTTGGCGGGGGCAGTTAAGGAGGGTGGAGCTTTTCACAGAGTGGAGTCTGGGACGGGATGGGAATGGCCTGTAACTAACCGCCAGCCCGAGTGGGAAATCCAGCCCACAAAGCCACACAGGGGAGAGACAGGCTGTCACAGCCGCTCTCGAGGGAGTGCCCCTTGTTTGAGTCTTTCCTCCCTTTTCCCAGGCAATGTGCTTTGTATTACTCTCCTCTCAGGCCTGCTAATCATGTGCATCCCGGGTCCCTGGTTTTTGAAATATCAATATTGCATGGTTTTTCCATCCATGTGGGGAGGCAGCTACCTTTCCTCCACATAATGACTGTATGGCCTGAGGCAATTTATAAGACTCCTAATAGGGATAACATTTTGCAGTTTTAGAGTTTGTCATAAGGTTAGAGGTGACATTAAAGTTCATAGCAGAACTCCTGGCTTGTGGCTAATTACCAGAACACTTTCCATATACTGGAGTTGCTATACACTGTCTGCACCAGAGACCCTGCAAGGTCTTAATTTTAATTCTTAATTTTTGGCATAATAACATTTTTGGCAATCTATAGAATTTTCAAATGAATGAAGAATGGCGTTATTCCATTTTTTTAAATGAGAATTGAAACTTAGAAAGATTACATACAGGTTTGATACAAGAAATAGGTGAGATGTGTGAATGCCATCCTCGGTTTTTTAATTCAATGAAAACCATGCAATAGTTACTATCTATCCATACCCCTGGAGTAGACTAGGGTTTTCTGAAATCTACGGACACCAAATGATCTGTGGTGTATATGAGGGTATCTGTAGGCCTGAAATTATTTATAATACTACTTTCTATGGGGTTTTTTTCTGGAGAGGTCAGTAGGTTCTATCATACCCTCAAGAGGGTTCATGACCCTCCAAAGCTTAAAAAAGAACATCTGGAGGTAATCAGCCATATTCAATAAGCAGGATCTGGCCTTATACAGTACAACATGTTTTAATTTTTTTTTAACACACTACATCTGTGGCTATCTTTAGAAGCCCAAGTTTCACCTAATCCATACCCTTACCAGATTCACTAATAGCTTCACCAAACCCTGAAGACCTCTGGACTGGAACTGCTGTGCTTTTTCTCCTGAACTCCCACAGACCCTCATCACTTCCTCTGCAGTAATCAGGATTTTATGTCCCGTGATCCCCTGTAGCCACTCTAGCCCAGGAACACCCCTGTACACAGGGCAGCTAACTTCAGATAGCCATGTCAAAGAAGATCCCCTTGCCCTATATCCCACCCCCAGGGGAGGGCAGGAACATCCTGACCACTTCCAAAACCCTCTCCTTTACTTGGGTTAAGCCTCTGGTACAGCATACCCTCGGGATAAACCACCTTCTATTCTGTGAACTTGGGTACCACTTCTCAGCTATGCCATCACATCTTTTCTATGTAATATGGCTCCCATCTTTTACAGCCCCAGTCCTGCCTTCTCATTGGTGGTGGCACCACCTATGGCCTCCCAGATCCCTGCCTCCTTATATTCCCCCACTTTCTCCTTCTGCTTCAGCAACTCATCTTTGTCCACACCTGGGACTTTGTCAGCCCCCAGGAATGCTCACTGTCCAGACTCTTCAAGGGCGCTCTCTCAACCAGAACACCCTCTGCTTTACTTTGCTCCTGAGCCCGTAAGGTCACAGTTCATCTTTTTCATTTTAATCCTTACCTCCAAAAGCTATGATTTATGACTTTCTAGTACTTCAGCTTCCAAATAATTTTGATTTTTAACTATACAAATATCTATGATTTATGGCTTTCTAGTATTTCAACTTCCAAATAATTATGATTTTTAAGTATTCAAATATCCTAGCTAAAACTAAAAAATTGTACATTAAAATTCACCTCAATGACCTTCCAGTAGTATTTTCTTCTCAAGCATTTTTACTGAAAATGGCAAGAACAGGTATTTTAGGAAGATATGAAAACATAGTGAAGCCCTGAGCCAACCAGCGCATATGATTTTTGCATCATCCCAGATCATCAAAGATTGACTGGGAATGAATTCTTACTCTGGAAGTCACATCACTAAAGAAACCCTCCCTGGTTTCAAGTGATAATGAAGGCCACTTAGCCCTTTGCTGTAGGAAGACTTTGTCTCAATTCTTCAGCAGTCAGAACCCCCTTTCCATGTCTCTGCTGTGGAATTTGTTGGCACTTCCCCAAAGATAAGACCTCTTCAGTTCCTACTTAGGGAAGGGAAACTGACTTGCGGACCAGTGACCATTATTTGCAGATCAGTATTGCCCATCACTCCTTTCCCACAACCTAACAGAGGACCTGGGCCACTGTGGACACTCATCAAATACTTGATTGAATGAACTGTGTTAATAATTAACTGTTTATTGGGCCTCCCCGGTGGCGCAGCGGTTGGGCGCTGGGCTGTGGAGCTGTCGGCAGCAGCAATGCAAGTTCGACGCCCCGCCGGGGAGAACCCCACATGGCGCGGCAGACTTCTCCTGCCTAGCCCGCTGCTCCCCTCAGCAGTGTATTTCTGATCTGCCTGTTCTGCTACCCGCTCTGTCTCTGGTGAACCCTCTCGCCACCCCACGCCTCTGGCCTGTACCCCAGCTTGTATGTATAAATAAAAAATAAATCTTTAAAAAAAAATAATAATTAACTGTTTACATTGTCAGTTGTTGTCAGTGTTGTATCACTACCGTTGGAAGCAAATGTGTAGAATGTGTAGTCATGAAGCGGATTTTGGAGTTGGGCAGCCTCAGGTTGGAATTCCTTCTCTGCAGCTTAAATAACTGTGTCATCAGCAACAGCATAAACTCCCCCCAGCTCCTGACTCAATATACAGAAAGCTGTCGGAGTGGTGTTCAGCACTGGGTCCACTCTTGGGAAATGCACCCATCGATTCCTGTGCAGCTGTGCTGATGCTTTCTCTTGCTTTTCCCTCTCAGTTTGGGACCCGCCTCATTGTAGAGGCCATGGAAGCAAAAGGGCACTCCATCAGCACTCTTTTCCTGTGTGGCGGCCTCAGCAAGAACCCCCTCTTTGTGCAAATGCATGCGGACATCACGGGTAAGTCTGAGGAGGAGACGAGGAGGCCTCTTAGGCTTGGCAGCAAATAGGCATGGGCTGGGAATAGGTGGAGGTAGATAGTGTGCCACATTATTTTGAATATTTATGTTAAAAATACATATTTTTTCTTTTTTTTAAGATTTATTTATTTATGCATACAAGAACTGGGGTGTAGGCCAGAGGTGTGGGGTGGTGAGAGAATTCACTAGAAACAGAGTGGGGAGCAGAACTGATGGATTACTAAAGTACACTGCTGAGGGGAGCAGCAGGCGAAGCAGGAGAGGTCTACTGTGCCATGTGGGAAGCTCCCTGGCCAAAGGTCGAACTCGTGCTGCAGTGGCTGCCGGTAGCTTCATAGTGCTGAGACTTAACCCATTGTGCCACCAGGGAGGCCCCATATTTTTTTCTTTAGATGAATATGAAATCTTCCATGGAGCAGTTGACTTCTATGTAAATACAACTACTGGATGATGGTGAGAAATGAGGAAAGAGAAATCATATGGGCCAGATCTTACTTAATGCAGCTTTTACTTAGCAGGCTTGAGTTATCTCTTCTGCTTTACACATCATGGAGCATATTGAAGAATCACAGATGAGTAAGACCTGATCCCTCCCCCAAGGATCTCAAGGTCTTTTGAGGAAGGCAGACAACAAACACATGCATTAAATACAGTGTGGCAAGAGCCTGCCCCTGGCTTAGACCTGTGATTGCACAGGGCAACTGGTCTGGAGGAAGTGATCAAGAGGCTGCCTTGAAAAAGACTGCAGAGCCCAGCTGCTGTGGGAAACGGGCCTGGCTGTATACAGGAACTTGAGCAAATCAAACCCTGAGATCCTCTGATTTCTTCTCAGCTCATCAGAATCAGGGATCATGATAGATGGGCTGATCCTTCTGTGATCTGAGCAGACAATGGCAGAGCAGGAACCCAAGGACATACCCTGGACCCTTAAAGAGGGGCCCCATTGGCAGGAGACTTGTATTGCTGAGACTGTCCTGGGCATTTGTCTCTTTGGAGCTGATGCCCTTGCCTTGTGTTCCTTCTCCCCCAAAGTCTCTTAAGGACTGGTGTTCCCTGCTAAGTTCCAACCCCTGATAACCAGGCACCAGGGCAGGGCAAGGGGAGAAAACCAGAGGGGATTGGGTTCTGCTCACCGCCCCAAATCAGGCCTGACATGAGCCTACCCAACACTGACCTCCATTCATAGTGATCTCTTGCTGTCCCCCATTCCCTGGATTCCTCCCCTCTAATAGGTGCGTAGGTCAATGTCTCTGCCCCAACTTAGTTCATCATAGTTCCCTCCCACTCCAGGTAATGCAGATTCTCACAGATGGGAGCTTTACCAAATATGTTGAGCATAATTGACCTCCGCACTTTGCAAGCATCAGTTAAATAGGTTACTTATCCCCAGCTAAGAAATAGGTAGGCTGATGCATGAGCCAAGGGTTAGTATAAAAAATTACAGTGTCAGGGCAATGTGAGGATATTAAACATAGAAATTCCTGCCATTAACCGGGCACCGACATGTGTCATTGTGAAGCAGTCTGTACGTGTGTAATCCTCACATACCACCAGCAGGTAGTGATTGGTGCATACAGGAAACTGAGGATTGGGAGGTGAATTAAACTGTCCAAAGTCAAGCAGCTAGTGAGGGACAGAGCCAGACTTGTACCCCAGGTATGTCCAGGTCCGACATCCCCCATGCTGTGCTGCCCATTCAGGTGTCCTAACTTTTCTGCCCACTTTGTAACTAACCATTGGGTGCTGATTTCCTTCTCCAGGAGCATTCAAAACCTATGAAAGTGGGATGTTCTAAGGCAGAAAGAGAAAAGATATAAAAAGAAACTAAGATGACCTTATACTTTTCCCTGAGGAAAAACCATAACTACATTTTGTCTAGATTTTATCAGCGAGCTGGATCAGATAAGATTCAGACCTCAAATCTCATCCGTAAAGGACTTTCCAATTTCCAGCCTTCCAGTAGCTTCAGAGGCTTCCTACCTGGATGTAGAAGGGAAGATAAAATCAGCCTTGACTAACATGTCACCCAGAGAACAGGAAAAGGGCCTCAGTGCAGTGCAAACCCCATAACCTGGGGGCCCTGGCTGGGCTCTGCAGCTCTGACCTTTGTGAACGTGGGTCCCCTTCCAGGCCTCACACCCTTGGGCTGACTCAGAAGCAGGGGGTGCAGAGGCATCTCAGAAAGTTCTGCTTTGGGAACTGCTCTCCTTCTGGCTGTTGAATGAAAAGGCTGTTAATCGTTATATGAATTCCTATTGAAACTAGACCCTTTGTCCCTGACTATGGACCAGTTACAGTTGCAGACAAAGGGACCTTTTCTTTGGCCTGGAATTCCTCTGCCTTGGGAAGTCTGTGACTGACAAGTGATGGCAAAGTGCATCTGCCTTTAAATGCTTTGGGTTCTGCTAAACTCATTAATGCATCAGATAAAATAGTTCACATTCCAGGCAGCACTGCCTTCTTCCTCTCCCTCACCCAGTGCTCAAAAAAAAAAAAAGAACACATTTGCATCTGTGCCTGTAAAAGACACGTACACAAGCAGTGGGTGTATAGGTAGACTCTCAGGGGCCCTTAAACATAGTAATTACTCTAGTTTTCTTGCAAGATTTAGAGATGCTCACAGATCTGGTATATAATTCTAAGGAATATATGCGAAAAACACAAGGGATTTAGAGGATTTTTTGGAGATAGTGTGTAGTATTGGAAAGAGTTAGAGGCCAGCTCTGTGACTTTGCACAAGTTCCTTTACCTCTCTGGGCCTCGCTTCCCTCTTCTGAAAGACAGAAATGTCATTTCCTTCCTACAGATT
This sequence comes from Scalopus aquaticus, assembly GCA_004024925.1. Classification (NCBI taxonomy): domain Eukaryota; kingdom Metazoa; phylum Chordata; class Mammalia; order Eulipotyphla; family Talpidae; genus Scalopus; species Scalopus aquaticus. Next base: position 12,369 of record PVIJ01019502.1, read on the forward strand.
GTGCTGAGGATTAAATGCCTGTGAGTTTTTGAGCACTGAACTCTGTGTCTGATGCAAAGTAGTTCAATAAATGTTAGTTTACTTCTCCCCTTGAGGCAGTCCCATGCCAGGAAGAAGGAGGTGCCTTTGGGGAAAAAAAAAAAAAAGTTGATTATTTTGTTAAGCAAATCCTTTCCATTTGGGGAACAGCCTGCTCCCTGCAAGCAGGGAGAGCCAGGCTTTGCTAACTTGGGGAACGTCCTCTCCATGAGGAGGAGCCTCCTGTTCCCCAGGCTTTTAGTTACCTGCGGTTTCAAGAAATACTTGGTATATACTGACTAATGATAGGTTTCCCCCACTGACTTGGGACTAAATGTTCCTCCTTTTAAATTTTGTTTTTCAGTTCTGGCAATTTCAGTAGGGGTTTCCCTCTTCCTGTCTCATCCATTACTGAAATCATTTGTCCCTGCATTTACTCACTCACAAGCTCTCTCTGAGCTCGGTTTGGGTCTGCAAAGAAGAATAATGCCCTGCCAAGAGGGTTGTTACAAACAGGAAAAGTAATCTCAGGGCGCTCACCCAAGTCCAGAGAGTACGCGGGGGCGGGGGCGGGGGGGGGGAGGGGAGCCCTGGGACAGAGGAGTCAGGTCCAAACGGGAGCAATGACACACTTGAATGGAGAGCAGTCTAATAAATGGTGTGCTTATAGAGGTGTGAGCAGGGTGTGGGCCACCAGGCAGCACCCTGGGGTTATTCACGGTCGTCACCACTCTGCCTTTGTGGGAGTCAGGGCAGGGAGGTGACCAGCCTGAGTCAGGGGCAAGGAGATCAGGGATGCCGTCCACATGAGCCAGTCTCTGCTGACACAGAGCAGGATGGAAAGGGAAGAGATGGGATTGGCCTGAGGGGCAAAAGGCAGCAGTGAGTCAGTTCCACTAATAGGGGTGAGGGGAGACTGCAGAGATAATGTACATTTGAAGAATCATACCATTTAATACCAATTTAGTGCATTCTCTAGGCCAAGCTTAGTTTTAAGTGCCTTGCTTATTATGAGAGCACTTACAATCCTTGCAGCGACCTTGTGAGGTAGGTAGAATTGTAACTCTATTTTGCATATGGGAAAAGCGAGGCACAGAAGGTTAGGTGATTTGCCCATCCTGTATCATGAAGCTATCCAGAACTCTAGCCCTGGCAGTCTGCTTCCAGCACTCTTTGGCGTGCACTTGAGAGCTGATGGAGGATTCTCCAACTTCATACTGGTCTCCATTCTCAAGCGGAGGAGCCTCCTTGCTGAGAACAGTTGAAGGGGTATAAGGAGGGACTAGGAGGTGAATGGGGTGAATGGCATTTGGAAGGGCTATCTTCTGAAGTCACCAGGTCGAGGGGTCACACTGCCATCTACAATGCCTGCGTTCCACTGAGGCGAGCAGTACCCTTTCCTGAGTTGGCCAGCTCAGCCCTTCAGTGGGGCCTCATATTTATCCTTCCCCTTTGGGTGGGTGATAGGCACCTGTCCTGTCCCTGCCTCACAGCTCTTTCTAGTCCCAGTGAAGTGCACATATGGGCCTCCCCTCTCCATGTATTCATCTTAATAGTGGCAGCCACCATAGGCGAGAAGATGTGCTAAGACACTATGTTTGCTCTCTTGTTAGCCTCACAGCAAACCTGTGTGATAAGTCTGATCCCCGTTTTACACAGGAGGACGCTGAGGCTAGAGTTTCAGTGACTTGCTGAAGACACAGAGCTAATGGGACTAGGAAACAGACTTAAGTCTGAGTCTTTCCCAGAGACTCTCTCACCCTGACCACCTTGTCAACAGTCTGGGGCGCTGACCCTGCAGTGTGGGGCCTGGTGTCTTCAAGCTTCTGGGGTATGTGTGTAAATTCTGTTCCCTGCCCCCTCTGCCTGGGAGACTGGGGCGACCTACCAGCCCAGTGCAGGAGAGTGAGTGACATTGTGACAGTGCAGAGGCGGGTATCAGAGAAGTCTCCCAGAAAAGGAGAGAGAAACCCAGTCTTCGGGGAAGCATCTCTAACGTCTTGAGAAAGATTTTATGGACTAGCCACAAAGCTTACCTCTGTGGAGTTTGCTGCCATCTCCTGATTAGCAAACACATTTGTGTTTATTTTATATAGGTTTTTTTATTGCATACTCACATGTAAAATCCTAGTATTCTAAAGTATTGCTGCTAACCTTAAACACGCCGCAAGACCTAACCTAGGGAGCTGGCATGTAGAGCACCTGGAGCATCCTGGATAGCCCTGTTCATCCTTTAAATGCTTTCTCAGTTCCCACCTCCTCTGTGTAACAGCCACCCCAACACCCCCAGAAATGCTTTCTTTCGTCATTCGAACACTTACCACGTGCTGGATCCCATTCTCGATCCCAGGGATTCATCCACAGACAAGACCCCCCCACCCCCTCCGCCATGAAGTTTATGTTCTAGCAGGAAGACAGGAGAAACAGGCAAGCCGGTCATGGAGTGTCAGGCAGCAATGGGGAAGCAGAACGGGGAGAGCTGTCATTTTAAATCAGGTGGTCAATGGGAAGAAGATATGTCTGCCAAGACTTGAAGAAGAGAAAGGGCATTGCCTTGTGGATATCTGAGAGAAAGGGACCCAGACAGAAGGAACAGCAGAGGCAAGGCCCCGAAAGCAGATTCAAGGAAGAGCAAGGAGCCAGGACAATGTGGGAGGGGAGCAGGAGACCCCGGGGGAAAAGCGGCCCCCATTCCAGAGGGTCTTGTCAGCCATGGGAGAGCTTTGGCTTGTGCTCTGAACGCAATAGGAAGCCTCTGGAGGGACTCATCAGCCCCTCTCTTACTAGTTCCCTTTTCTTAACATATCTCAGAGAACCAGCGCCTGCATGGCCTTTATCTATTTCTCATCTGTCTCCCCTTTGAGACATGAATAGCAGGTCAGAGTCAGATTCTCTGTATTTCCTGGGCTCAGCAGTTCAACAACTGTTTGTTGAACTGAACCCAATGCCAGGTAGCAGCTAGCAGAAGCCTGGGAAACCTGGGCCAGTAGCTCTCATGAGTTGATACATGTGGTATTGGTTCTCCTGGGGCTCTGGGCTACTGCACCAGCAAGCATAAGCACTGAAATCCTTTAGAGCCAGGTCATCTTAAAGAACAGGGACCTGCAGAGGGTAAGGGGGAGTTGCCCACTGATGCCTTCAAGTCAAGTGTTTTTTTTGTTGTTGTTGCTGTGGTTATTTGCTGGCTCCCCACACTATCCCCAGCCTGCTCCCTAACCAAGGTGTGGCCTTGTCCTGTGCAGGCATGCCTGTAGTCCTGTCACAAGAGGTGGAGTCTGTTCTCTTGGGTGCTGCTATTCTGGGTGCCTGTGCCTCGGGGGATTTCTCTTCTGTACAGGTATGTAAGGACCAAGGGGCAGACCATGCCCTTCCCTGTCTGAGAGTGTCCTTCCTCTTGACAATAGCTCCCATCTTGCAAAACATGCACAAGATGTAATTAAGAAATGATAGGTTCCAGCCAGGGAAAACACAAACACTTCCAGCCGTAGACATATTTATTGCAGTTTTCATTTGAGTTGCCTCTGTTAGTGTTGGTTGTTTTCTTTTTCTGTTGATTTGATTTTTCTTTTTTAATAGAGCTCTTTAGTTATTCTTTTAAATTTCCCCTTGACCATTTTTCTTTCAGTAAGTGAAATAGAGAACAAATAGAGAATGTTCAAAACAACTTTTTATTGTAAATTAAACACCTTCTGTCTCTGACAACAAGAGACACAAATGAAAATGTTAGCACAAAAGGAATGAAAGGAGGAAATAAGGAACAAAGACATAGGGAGATGGAAACAACTTAGTGGTAAAGATTGAACACACAGTTTGGCTCTGAGCTTCCTGGCAGCCAAGACAAGAAAGAACACATGATAAGTTTCATAATTCTTACTTTCAAAAAGAAGAAGCACTCTTGTGGGAGACAAAGCTTTTCCTACCACCAAATTGCAAAACAAATTTCTCACATGGGTTTTATGGAGAGACTTTTAGTGATAAAACACCAATATTAACAACAGAGTTATCAAACAGGATAGAAGCTGGATAGGTACTGGCTAAGAGTACAGGCTCTGGAGTCACATTTAGTCCTATAATAGCTCTGTGTTCCCATTTTATAGTTGAGGAATCTGGAGTATAAAGAAATCAAAGTGAAAACAGCTAGTAAGTCCCAGAACCAAGAAGCCTCCCAAACTCTCAATTGAGAGTCCAAGAAATTCTTGTTTCATTGAGAACCAGAGAGCTTACATAACTGGCCCAAGGTGTCCAGATCAGAACTAAAGCCATGTTTTCCACAAGTAACCTAGTAATTACATCTGTACTTATTGTGACCTTCTCACACACCAGGAACTATGTTGGGTGCTTTTTATATAATCTTCCTGACACATATAACAACCTACATGGACAACAGAGCTCTAGAAAGATTATAGAATTTTCTAACACTGTTAGAAACAAACATAGAAATCTGATTCTAGTATCTGTTCTTTGTACCCTATTTTGGGAATTATGGTATACTATATACTCCAATGAAAGCCTGTGAAATATCTTCCAAAGACTTGTACACATTTATGAATGCTTGTGGATTTTTTTTTTTAAAGAATTTTATTTATGTATACAAGCTGGGGTACAGGCCAGAGGCACGGGGCGGCGAGAGGGTTCACCAGAGACAGAGTGGGGAGCAGAACAGGCAGATCAGAAATACACTGCTGAGGGGAGCAGCGGGCGAGGCAGGAGAGGTCTGCCGCACCATGTGGGATTCTCCCCAGCCGGGCGTCGAACTCACGTCACCGCTGCCGACAGCTCCACAGCGCAGCGCTCAACCGCTGAGCCACTGGGGAGGACCCTTGCTTGTGGATTTTAACTGAAAATTTTATCAAAGATCGTCCCACTGAATTCTCAACTTTTGGATATTCTGGTACTTACAAATATCACATGGAGATATTTACTGTTGAAATATCAAAACTTGTCAATGATTGATTTTGATATATCAACTCACAATGATGTTCTCAGAACCAGATGCCTTGTCCTGACTAGAACAAATTATAATAGCTGAAGTAAAACAATAGAGATGCTTACTAAGGCCCTCCAAGGTTACCTCATATTTTGACTGAGTATTTTATGTCCCATCAAAATTCATGATTGAAGTCCTAATACTATCATGTGATAGTGTTTGGAGTAGAAGGTAATTTGGGCTAAATGAGATCATGAGGGCAGGGTCCTCATGGTGATATTGGTGCCCTCATAAGAAAAGACCCTAGAAAGTTTGTGCTTTCTCTCTCTACCATGTGAGGACACAGAGAAAAGATAGCCTTCTGCCAGAAGGAGGGCTCTTACCAGAATCTGACCAGGTTGGTACCTTTTTCTTGGAATTCCATCCTCCAGAACTGTGAGAAAATAGATTTGTCTATCAGACCAATCTCTGGTTTTTATGATGGCAGCCCAAGCAGACTATGACACCTCATTTCATTTGGATACTCTCCCTGCCTGTGGGGTGGATATTTCTGTCATTGTGTTTCTATGAAGAAACCTAAACACAGAGTTATTTTAAATAATTTTCCCAAAGGACAGAAGCAAAATGGAAATTAAGGTCTCTCTGGATCTATTATCGTATATTGATTTTCATTCTTTCTCTATATGATTTGATTTTTTTCTTTAATTTTTTTTTGGCATCTTAAATATCTGAAGGCATTATGTGCTGAAAAGAAATGTTGTCGGTCACCAATCTGGAGATGGTCTATAGGCCGAGTAGACAGTAGCATGATGAGATGCAGCTTCTGTGATGGAGAGCACTTCAGTGCTATAGTAATTAACTAGATTTTCCAGCTCTGAGAGGATTCCACATTCAGTGTGTCAGCAATCCCACCCCAACATCTTCACCATATGAGATTTTCCATTAATCTTCAGGAACAGAATCTAAGATATGTCAGCTTGAGTACTGGAATTGGTGACTTGCATGGCAATTGCAAGGCTCACAATATCTTATAGACAAGTTAATGTCCAGCAGAATTTCTTCCTCCCTGTGAATTATGTTTATCAGCCCGAATTTCAGTATAGCTCTTTCTTTGAACCTCACAAATGTTATCTATGCCTGTAGGTGCCTGCCACTCCTTTCTTTATAAAAACTAACCAGTCCCTTCATGTAACTCAGTGATTCCCACAAACCAGATGTCTTGTCTTCTCGTAGACCACACATCTGGGGTTTAGATGGAGGATTTTACTTTTCTAGATGTAGACTTTGGTAGACCCAGCCAGAGTCGTCTCCAGATGAAGACACACAGGCTAGGAGTCCAGAGGACCCAGTCTGCAGACCTAAGCAAGAGACCTCTGTCTAGAGATAAGAGCTCCCCGATTTCATAGGCACTTGATTGAATGACTTAAGCCAGAAGTGGAGCCCTTAAACCTTCCATTAGTGATGCCAATGGATCAGAGGACTTACAGTTGTGGGTTTTACATTCAGCTATTACAAAATCTTATATATTTCAATTCTGGTGAACTTTTATCAATGGAGGGAAAGAACTAGTGGATGGAATTTTCCAGTGGGTTATTAATGGGAGAGATCAGTAAGTACAAGATCTATTGCTATTCCAGATTTCAAAGCTAACAATCCCTAATTTAGACCTCCTGTTCTTTTATCTGTTCTTATTCTCACCCTTATAGCCTCTTTTTTCCTTTCTTCCTCACCCCCCTTCCCTGCCTTCCCTTCCTTTAGGCATCTAAAGTCTTTCTACTATTTTCAAAATTCTGAGGACTTACTTTCTTTACACCGGTACTCCCTTAAAATGAGTCGCTAAATTCATTTTGATCTCTTGCCACTGTCTCTTTTTGTTAAAATTTGCTTTAGAGTCTTACCCCACTGTTTTTTTTTTCTTTTCCTTTTTTTTTTTTTTTTTTTTTAGGAGTAGAGGGGTATCAAGAAAAATAGCAATGTTAACATTAAGGCTTGTTTTGTATAGAAGCAAGACTACTGATATAGCTATCCATTAAAGAATGGAACGTATTAAGGAATAGAATGACTAATAATATCTTAATGAATTATCCCTCTCCAGAAATGGTATTCTTCTTTGAGTAATTTCTGAAACTGCACTAGTCAGCGTGACAAGTATACTGTCAGCATCATCTTTATATCTGCAGCTTAATGAAATGGAGTCAAACCACAGAGAGCCACTTTCATAGTAAAAGTCTAGCTATTGAGTTGAGTAAGTGGGAGGGACAAAAGGAAGGGAGTCTTTGACCTTCCCTTTATTCTTAGGAGTGTGGGATCCTTGCAGTCTGGACCTCTGTGACCTTTCTAGCCAGCCACACCCCCATTCCCAGAAAGTCACCCAGTGCTCCTTGGCCCTCCCTACATTCCCCAGTAATCCTCTCTAATTCTGAATATCCTGGAAAGCAAAATAATTATAATTAGAAGTTGGGAGCATCCCATCACACTTCCATAGGCCAGAGACCCTGGAAACTGAACAAACTGGAAAAGAGTGAGTTTCTGAAATAACAACATGCTTAAATTCCTAAGGACAGAGAGTAGACAGGTTCTAAAAAAAATGCAAGAGCCACATAAAGCAAGAACCCATTTTTAAATTACTGTGAGCAAAAGCTCAATCAAATGGCAAAGAGGCATAAATATAAAATGACTTTTCCACTCTCTGCTTCCTTCAGGCTCCCTGCAGTTGTCATTAGCTTTCCGTAATTTTTTATCTTAAAAGACAGTGCTTTTTTTCCAGGAATTTCTATACAAAACAAGCCTTAATGTTAACACTTCTATTTATCTTGATAACCTCTTCTAAAAAAAAAAAAAAAACAGTGGGAGAAGAATCTAAAGAAATTTCAACAAAAAACAGACAGTGGCAAGAGATCAAAATGAATTTAGCAAATCATTTTAAGGGAGTACCGGTGTAAAGAAAATAAGCCCTCAGAATCAACCAATTAATCAAACACTTTCTTTCTCCCACGGTGTGGGTTGCCGCCTCTGTAAGGCACTGACGGGGACATCAACATCCCCTGTCACGTTCCAGACAGACGCCTGCATCTTACAGACCAATACATGTAAGTGGCCAGTTGAGGGCTGTTACTACTCACCCTGTCTGTAATGTGTGCCCACAAGATAAACTCTCCATGCTGACCGCAGTGGTCTACCCTTGAGGTCAGTCTCTGCAAACAACCTCATTGCTTAGCTGAAGCGTCTTCTATTCTTTTTTACAAAGTTAACTTGATTTAGAGTGAGTTACATTCATCACTTATTACGCGTTTAAAGGCCTGTGATTTTGTATGTGATATGTCTACATTCTGTTATATTTGGTGAGAGTCAACTTTCTGTGATTTTTAATTCTATTTAGCTTTCTGTCCCCATAAATACCAGTTTTACATTGTACAAAGTAAAGCCAATTATCATGACTTTAGTTTCTGGAGGTTTGGAAAGACTGAAATATAATGGATGTTCAGAAATATGAAACCATCAAATTTCCTGGTACATTTAATTATATTTTTGCTTTGTTTTCCTGAACTACAATTAGTCATTCATCTTTTTGGAAAAGAAATAAAATTAAGCTGAACAGAAAGAAAAAGATGAAAATACTTATCGTACTACCCTAAAATAACATTTAACATTCTGGCTTTTATAATTTTTATCTTTTTGTACATTACAAAAATGTGTTACAAAACTACAAAAATGTGTCCATACAATGCATATAATTTTGTGTCCTTTTCCCAATCAGAAATATATATAAATGTGCTTATTACGTTTGTAGGCTGCCTTATTTTCTGTACGATGGGATATACCATGACTTATTTTGCCAGTCCCCTAGTTTTAAATATCTGAGTTGTGTCTGTCATTTTGGGAAAGCTGCAACTAATATCTCTGTAACTAAATTTTTGCACCCACCCTGAATAATTCCCATAAGTAACGGGGGTATACTTGTTTAGTCATAAAAGTTTGCCATACTTTTAGGATTTTGAGACAGATTAACACTGTACACTCCCACCACTAGTGCATGAAAATTCAAGGCTCGGATTTCTTATGTACATGGAGTCATTTGTTGTGGATTTCAGTTCCATTTAGCTTTCATCCCCCGTCCTCCTATAATTCTGTTCATTTCACATATGGTCCTGATATTTCCCACTTTTTTTTTAGTAGCCTTTTGCCCTTTGCTGTTTAAAGCATGTGTTTCTGGAGATATGAGACTCTGGTTTCTAGTTAAATAGATTCTGATTTCTGATTGCATTTTGAGTGTCCTGCCCCATATGTCAATGCCCTGTAGATAGTGAACAAAAAAAACCTGAAACAGTAATTAATAGTTTAAAGAAGGATTAAATTAAGAATACGACAAAGCCCTAACATTCATTATATGTTGCCATATAACGTACATTTTTATCTTTTCAAGAATTGCTCTTTCAAAAAAAAAAAAGATGACAACAAATTCAGGTTTGATCCATTGTAAATCTCCTTGTTCCAATCCAACTTGCAGAATGGCCCCTTGGATATAAAAATCAAATATTAGCTCAAACTCAAAATTCTATTTTAGAAAACTATTTTAACATCTAAGATATGTAACTTTTGACTCTCCTGTTCCTTACAGGGTGATCCAGGAACAGGATCTGTTACTCTTCTGTGACTTCCTGTCCCTTAGTGTTGATAGAATCCTGGGGCACATTAATAGACCTCACTGTGCAGATGACCTCTCTGAGGCATGGAAACACCAAATAACTTTGCTTGATACAAAGTCCATGCTCTTTTTATTCCATCAACTCATATCTATGATAAATCCCAATATGGCAAATCAACTACCCTTTACCGTATGGTTTAGTGAAAATATCAGAGTGACATATTTGTCATCGATGCTTCATTGAGTATCACATATAGAAGTAAAAATATGAAGAGTGCCCTTTTTGGTTTGGAGATTTTCTAATCCTTTTACTTGGAGAAGACTTCATATCATTGCTCACCAGTATTATTTTACTTTATTTTCTTTTAATAAGAAGCTTCCCATTTACTTTTTGCTGAAGTAGTTTAAAAAGCACTTTAATTTAGAGCTTTAACTAAAAGACATTCTTCAGACTATTATTATTAACAAAGATTTAGGCTAACAAACATTTATCCCAAATATCCACATCCTCATATTACTTTTTCTCAGGGATTTAAGAATTCAGCTTATATAAAAGCAAACAATGGTCAAACATTTACTGAAACCATTACTTACAAGGATTTCAGAGCTGCATTTTTAATATGAAGTTATCTATATCTTTGACTTATTTTTTTCAGGACATTTCATATTGGTGCAAATATAAAAATATATATTTATTTATAAATGTTATCTATTGTGTGTGTGTGTGTGAGTGATCATTTCTTAGAAACAAATGTTTATAACTACCTAATCTCCTACTCTAGTGATCATTTATTCCTTTACTTTTCATTTAAAACCTTCCTTTTAAGAGTACACTGGAAATGAATGGGCTGAATTTTTTTCCCTTTTGCCCTAGGATAACTCATGAATAACATATCCATGTTATAATAGGTTAATACTCAATGCAGTAAATTAGATTGTGAAACCAAATAAGAGAACAGGAAAGATAAGACCTTAGTTAAGTCAGGAATTTTCTGTAATGGGGGTGGGGAATCCTTGACAAATGACTGCACTCATACGCACACATATATACACATAAATACCATATGCCATTGGACAAAATTTAATTCCAAGTTGTGGAATGTACAGACGTCTTATTGAAGTCTATGAACGAATTGAGGTTGTTGCACTGAGGCAAATGATGGATATTTATGTGAAGAAAAATATCATTACTGTAGGTGCTTGCTAGAAGTAGTTGATACTCTAATCAACCATTAGAAAGTATCATGGGTAGAAAAGCAAATGGCCAACAGATACATGAAAAAATGCTCAACATCACTTATAATCAAGGAAATGCAAATCAAAACCACTATGAGATACCACCTCACACCTGTGAGGATGGCACACATTAAAAATACAGGCAACAACAAATGCTGGAAAGGATGTGGAGAAAAAGGAACTCTTCTACACTGCTGGTGGGAATGTGAACTG
>PVIJ01019503.1:0-23396 GCA_004024925.1 Scalopus aquaticus
ACCAACTGGGAAAAGATCTTTGCACACAATACATCTGATAAAGGACTAATAACAAAAATTTACAAGGAACTCACACAACTCAACAAAAACAAAGCCAATAACCCAATCAAAAAATGGGCAGAAGAGCTCAAAAGGCACTTCTCCAAAGAAGAAAAGCAAATGGCCAACAGATACATGAAAAAATGCTCAACATCACTTACAATCAAGGAAATGCAAATCAAAACCACTATGAGATACCACCTCACACCTGAGAGGATGGCACACATTAAAAATACAGGCAACAGGGCCTCACCGGTGGCGCAGCGGTTAAGCGCTGCGCTGTGGAGCTGTTGGCAGCGGCGACGGAGTTCGACACCCAGCCGGGGAGAATCCCACATGGTGCAGCAGACCTCTCCTGCCTTGCCCGCTGCCCCCTCAGCAGTGTGTTTCTGATCTGCCTGTTCTGCTCCCCGCTCTGTCTCTGGTGAACCCTCTCGCCGCCCCACGCCTCTGGCCTGTACCCCAACTTGTATGTATAAATAAAAAAATAAATCTTTAAAAAAAAATACAGGCAACAACAAATGCTGGAAAGGATGTGGAGAAAAAGGAACTCTTCTACACTGCTGGTGGGAATGTGAACTGGTCCAACCACTATGGAAAGCTGTATGGCAATTCCTCAAACTGCTAAACATGGAGCTCCCATACGACCGAGCAATACCACTTTTGGGAATTTACCCAGAGGACACAAAAACACTAATCCGAAAGGATACATGCACCTGTATGTTCATTGCGGCACTATTCACAATAGCAAAGGTATGGAAGCAACCCAGATGTCCAAAAATAGATGATTGATCAAGAAGATATGGTACATATACACAATGGAATACTATTCAGCATTCAAAGAATATAAACACATGCAATTTGCAGCGACATGGATGGAATTAGAGGGAATCATACTCAGTGAAATAAGCCAGAAAGAAAAAGAAAAATATTGAATGGTTTCACTTATAACAGGACTATAGAGAAACCAAATAGGAGAGAGACACTCAGCGGGGGGTGGGGGGGTTGGGGGGGTGGGGTGGGGAGGATAAGGGCACAAAATGGAATAGAAAAGAACACAAGGGACCATGGAATTGGATCACGGGTGAATTGGTGGTGGGCTACCCAAGGGGAATACAAAATGTAAAAGACATAAATAACAATAAAAAGAAAAGAAAAGAAAAATATCATCCCATCCTCACCTGCAGGCTGTGAAGCCTGGACCTGTTCATACCTGCATGTTGTCTGCTGCTGTCATGTTTTCTAACAATTGAATCTCGACACTATGCCTGCATGTTTTCTTCATATTTTTATCCCCCCAAATGCTAGTTTTCATCTAATCTCCTCCCCCAACTCATCCATTTAGTTTTTAATTTCAGTGATACATTTTTACTAGATTTCATTTCTAGGTGCATTTTTTCCAAATGTGCTTTATCTCAAACATTTTTTGGTGGTTGTTCTAGAATTACTATTAATAGTATACATTTGCTACTAATTATAATATACATTTAAAAGTACCAAGTATACTTTTAAAGAACACTAAACTGTTTCCTATACAGATACCTTATAAAAGATTATTCCCCTTTCCTTCCTCCCCTCCCCTATCACACTGCTGTCACTCTTTTTCTTTCATTTCTCCATAACTATCTATTAGATCAATTGAATAAGACAATATTTTATTTTACCTTCATTTATTCTTTTTTTCCAGTGTTTTTTCTTTGTGTAGGTCTGAGTTTCTGAAAAAAAATTTCTTTTAATATATATATTTTTATTGTTTATATCTTTTACATTTTGTATTCTTCTTGGGTAACCCATCACCAATTCACCCATGATCCATCTCCGTGGTCCCTTGTGTCCTTTTCTGCTCCATTTTGTGCCCTTGCCCCCCCTCCCCCGCCCAGTGTCTCTCTCCTATTTGGTTTCCCTATAATCCTGTTATGAGTGAAACCATTTGATATTTTTCTCTTTCTTTCTGGTTTATTTCGCTGAGTATGATCCCCTCTAATTCCATCCATGTCACTGCATATTGTATGTGTTTATCTTTTTTGAATGCTGAATAGTATCAAAATTTCTTTTAGCTTTTCTCGAAAGGTAGGTATGCTGACAATGCATTCTCTGTTTTAACTTGGCTGAGAAAGTATTTCTCTTTCACTCTCAAAGGAGTCATGGATAATTTCATTGGATATTGAATTCTAGGTTGGTGTGTTTTTGTCTTGCTTTTTTCTTTTAATACTTAATTATTTAACTTGACTCTCCTCTTGCTTGCACAAAGTTTGACAAAAAGTTCAGTGTAATCCTCATCCTTGTTCTCTAGAGATAAGGTGTTATCTTTCTCCTCCCAGGTTCTTTTATGATTTTATCTTTGTCTTAGATTTTCTGTACTTTGAGTGTGATATCCCTAAATATAGATTTTAGTATTCTCTGAGTTTCTTGGAACAGTGGGTGTGTCTTATAAATTTTAGAAATGTCTTGGTTATTTTTACATTGTCTTTGTTTGTTTATCCACTTTTTCCTCCTTCTGGTATTCTAATTAATCACATATTATGCTTTAAAAATTATCCCACAGCTCTTGAATATCATATTGTGAGGTTGGTTTTTTTCCATTTTTTTTTCCCTTTTGCTTTTTAGTTTAGGAAGTTTCTATTGACATAGTGTTAGCAAGTAGTCTGGGGCACCTCAGTACCCCCAAACCTGCATGCTCTAAATGGGTTTTGCCATCCACTGCATAAAGAAAAACATACTCTTAGTGAATAAAACCTTCAATAGAAAAGAACTTTAATAGAATCAGTGTGCAATAGAAAGAAGAGAAGAGGAAGATTATAGTTTCCCAATAAAACACCCAAAGTTACCCATTCCCTCATGGGTAAATGCCCAGCCAAACAGGGTTGGCCCAAAGCAGAGCCACTGAGGCATGAAAAGCCTGCCACAAATCTAAGGCATCCTCTGGTGGGGACCCATAGGAAAGGGGCAGAAGGGGCCTGGCAAGTCCGGGAGGAAAGGATCAAAACCAAAACACAAGTCAAGACAAGGGCTGCTGTTATCACCCACGCCATGGGTTTCTTGCCCATGTCTTTTCCAAGTGTCTCCTTCCATGTACCTCAAGTTTCTATGCAAGATCAAGGTTGAGAAGCAAGCATGACTTCTTCGCATTCTCTCTGCTCCACGTGCCTCCTCAGGTCTTTGTTATCATTTTCTGTTTCCTCTTGACCCTCAGCTCCACCCTCCAGTTGGGTGAGGCAGGGAACCTGGAACCTCCTCCTTTTAGATGTCACTGTTAAAATAGCTTCTAGTATCCTGAGTCTCTCCTTAGCCTTATCTAGTCAACTGATGAGCTTATCAGAGGCATTCTTCATTTCTCTTATGGTGTCTGTTTTCTAGAAATTGCCTTTTGATTCTTTCTTAGCCTTTCCATTACGCATCTTTTCTTACCTGTTGCCTGGTTTGTTTGTTGTTGTTGTTGTTGTTTTTATCTGAGTCTCATTTATAGCTCAGAGATAACCAGAGTTCATTGTGATCTCAGATATTGGAGGGGGTGGTGTTTATGCTGCCACCTCAATACTCTCATGTGTCCAACTCCTTTTTTTTTTTTTTTTCCAGAATCTTTCTTTCTATAAGGACAGCAATTTCATTTCTAAGCTCTTTTCATGTCAGGTCTACATTCATAAATCCAAACCTAATCTGCTTTATCTTGTTGGTAACATTTTTTTCCTCCTTTCTCACATTTTGACCCACTCTTTTTCAGACATTTATACACATTTTGTTTCCACAGTACATCTTGGATTCTGACTCTACTTTGCTTTTCTGACCATTCTTGCAAATTATGCCCCTTTTCCTCACTTGTTTTTTCATTATAAATGATGCACTCATCCTTAGTGGGTCTACTGGGAAAATCAACCTCTTGGGTTGATGGAGTATCTCTTCTTTGGTAAATATGTTACTGGCTTCTGAAAGTTAGCAGCCACACTATCTATCTAAGCTGTGGACAATTTTAAATTGATTTCTCAGTCTGAGTTTTCTCCAACTGCAACAGAATCATGGATCCAAACCTCGAACACACATAAGAACAGCCTAGGCTTATTAATAACTAATCATAAACAGTTTAAGGAAAAAATAGTTATTTCATTAAATTTAACAGGAAGAGCACTACATATGATGTATAAGAGAGGTAAATTTGGAATCATCATAATTCTTTAGTAAGGTAGAGAGTAGTGATGCCCTGAACTAATATCATCACATTATAATCAATCAGCACCATCAAGAGTTAGCAAATTAAGTGCTGTTTGCTATAATCATTTAAAACTACAGACTTTAAGCCATCTAGAGAAATTCCTATCAGGCCCTGTATTGGCCTTATAAGCCAACTCAAAAAAAAAAAAAAACTTAAAAATTAATTACCACTGTTTAAATATTTTATAATTTCTTCACAGTGCAATATCAACATTTCAATGTCGAGTCCCCTGAGCATGATTCCTGAGCACGAGTCTCTAATGCTGTAAGTTACTAGCTATGTTGAGATACTTTTCACCCATGAAAAAAATTGGGTTCTCTTAAAATAATTACTAATTTTTTATTCTCCCTCCAAGCCCACCTACCCTGTGTGTGCACACATATGTATATGCCTGTACACATACAAACACATACATATATACACGTGCACAGACGTGCACATATGCACACACATGCAGGTAAATGTGCACACACATGTGTATATAAGCATGTATACACGTGGGTGCACACATATAAGGACATACATATATACACATCTGTGCACCCACACGTGCACATACACACAAGCACCTCAGCTCTCCTCTCACAGGATGGTAGTTCTCCTAAAATGGCTTTAGCTAAAATCCTGGGCCATTTCTGTACGCCCCACCCCTTCTTTCACCAATCCCATCTGCTCCAGCAAATCCTAGAAGCTCTCTCTTCAAAATCGATCTCGAATCCAAACATCTTTCTCCTGCGTATTCGCAGTAACCCGTGAACTCATCTGCATGCTCCTGGCTTTGCCTTGCTAACGCGTTTACTTCACGGAGCAACCAGAATGAGCCTGCGTTATTTATTCGGAGCACATCTCTTTATTTACTGAGTCAGACCACATCTCACCCTGCTCATAACTCTCCACTGACTTCTCATCTCACTCAGAATAAAATTCAAAGTTCTAAAGCAACATGCCCGCCAGAGCCTACGTGATGTGGCCAGAAAGCAGCACATCCGGCACTTCGGGTCATTTCAGTCTCTTCCTCAACGTCATTTCCTCAGAGATCATCTGACCAGGGGATGTAAAATTACACCCGCATCCTTGCCACTCGTCCCCTGCTCTGTTGTAATATGCTGTATCCTTAGCCATGGAACGAATACAGCTTTGGACAGATTTCCTGGCATATTATTTGTTGTTTGTTTTCTGTTAACTGTGTGTTTCAAAGGCACTTGCTCTTATTTTAAAGGAGCCTGATCGCTGTCAGCAACAATGAGGTGCTTTATCAGTACTTATCCACTCATCACATGATGTGTTTCACTACATTCAGTGTTTTGAGTAAAATGTCTGTGTGTTCAATACATTATTAAACATCCAGCAATAAAAAAATGCACATTGATAATATAAAGAAAGGGTGTGTAAACGGGGCCTGTTGTCTGCTCTAGGGAACTGGGAAAACTGTTCTCTGTGGGTTTCTGAAATGTGTCTGAGTGACAAAGGCATTTCAGGGTAAGGGTCAGCTTGTGCAAAGGCCCTGTGGTGATTCATATAACCTGACAGAAGCCCAGTGTTCTGTTGAGCACAGAAAAGGGAAAGACTGAGTAAGCCCGAAATTATGTTCAAAATCCACACAGACCTTGGCAAAAAAATGTCCTTTGTCCTGTGGGCAATTAGGCAGTGAGTGAAGTTATAAGCAGATGGATATGATGATCAGTTTCCATTATAAGAAGACAATTATGCCTCCTCTAATAGGAAATTCAGAAACTTTTGCAGTTATCTAGGGACAAGGAGGTAATAATGTGAACTAGGAGGTTGATTACACTTATAGTTGTGTAGAGACTTTTCTAGAGCTATTTGGAGGTTAAAATTGGTGACTAATTAGACTTAAAGAAAATAGGGAGTTACCAAAAATACATGTTAGATTAATTGTTTGCTCAAGTGTAAGGAAAGGGAAGGTACAAATTTATAAATATATATTCACACATTGTTCTCTTTGGCACTGGAATTTAAAGACTTTTATTATTATTTTGCAAACTACATTTGAGAGAAAGCTGAGTATTTTAAGGTCACCTTCATATGTGTGAATGCATCTTAGCTGTGCCACAGTCCAGACTGTCCTAGCAAGTACCCTTCATTTGTCCCTGTGTGACCTTTGTCTTCCCTGTGCTCTGCTACTTCGGAGTGATTTACTCAGGCTTCTTTACAGGACAAGGTGGGAAAGTTTGAACCTGGGGAATATTTTTAAAAGTAATTCTTGTCTCCAAATAATTTTAAGTTTGAAATATGCAATAAATAATGTCTAAATAATAAAGTAATACATCTTCTAGGGGCAGTTCTGTCTAAGAAGCAGGGCTCATGGATTATCTTCATTGCCAATAACCAGAATCTTAAATCAGAGGCAAAATATCAGCTGTTGAAATATTAGTGTCAGTAGAAAAATATAGAGAGGGCTCATCATTTAAGTTCAGTATAGATTACTTGAGTGTCTTTAAATGAAAGAATCTCGACAGAACCTTTTTTAAATTAAAAGTTGGCAAAAAGCAGGTTTGAAATAATAATTCTATTTTACTCAAACAGTATGAAAATATATGTCTTTTTTTTAAAGATTTATTTATTTATGCATACAGGCTGGGGTACAAGCCAGAGGTGTGGGGTGGTGAGAAGGTTCACCAGATACAGAGTGGGGAGCAGAACAGGCACATCTACTGAAATACATTGCTGAGGGGAGCAGCAGGTGAGGCAGGAGAGGTTTGCCACACCATGTGGGAATCTCCCTGGCCGGGCCTCGAACTTGTGTTGTTGCTGCCGACAGCTCCACAGCGCATTGCTTAACCACTGCACCACCGGGGAGGCTCGAAAATATATGTCTTTAAGGCAACGATTCTGGTTTGAATTATGAGCAATTTAATCATTACTTAGATGCTTTAATGTAACAAACAAAATATATGAATAATTATATTTATGTTTCAGTTTTTTTATAAAAGGGTGCTCCTCTATAAAAACAACCATGATGATAAATATATCATTATTAAAGAAATAAATACAATATATTATTTTTTGTTGTGGTTGAGTATAATATTGAAAGTAACAAAAAACATTTGCTCTACTGCTGGAGGAGAGAAATAAAAATAACATACCATCATACATGTAAACATTTTCGGTGAGCGCGAAGTATTTTCTGACTTAGAAAGTCAATTCAATGTCCCTTGGAAAAGAAAAATCGCAGCTAGTTCCCTCTGAAGTCGATCTGACTTGAACTACCTAGAGATGAAAAATGTATTGAATAAGAATCTTGCTTTTTGTAATTTGGAAGAATTACATCTCACTGTTGCTGACCATAACAAGATACCATAATTGGAGTGGAAATCTCTAAGGAGAAATTATTTTTAAATAAATGGGTTAGCCTTGAACAGGTAGCATAAATGATTGTAAACCTACCATAAAACATGGAATCATCCTCTGTGTTTATGTAACATTTGTTTTGACATTCTGGACACAATGCGCATAGCAAAATTACAAGGGAATTATGTAGAAGGATTTTGTTAGGGAACACAATTTGTCTGTAGACCACTTCTCACTGATTTCTGGGGTTCAGCGCTTACTAAGAAAGCTGCTCTGCGTCCGGGTGTGTGTGGCCACGTGTGGACACATTTCCCCTCCGCTGAGTAAACATCTAGGAGTTAAATTGCGCATCTGAGGGAAATGGATGGTTAACGTTTTTAAAGCAAACTTCAAGCCGTGCTCATTTTACATTTTACAACGTGTCCAGCAGTGTGGGGTGGTTCTGTCACAGCAAGTCCTCACTGCCCTTGGGTATTTCTGTGTGGCATTAATTCGCAAGTGCCTGATTACTGATGAGGCTGAGTCTCTTTTCATGTGCTTAAGAGGCATTTGCATCGTGTATTCTATAGCTTGAGTGTTCAAATATTTTATCATTGTATTTATTTGAAAATCAAGTTTTTATTTTAGCGATGCTTTTTTTCAAATTTATATATATTTTACATCATTGTTCATTTTTGTACAATATTTGCTTTCTTCACTCAGGTGTAATCCCGGTATAATTCCCACCACCACTTCACCCGTGCACCATCACCATTGCCCCATGCGCTCTTCCCTCCCCTCTTTTGATCCCTCTCCTTTCCCCACCCCTGCAGAATGTCTCTGATTTATAGATGCCTGTTAATTTTGTTTTTTAATTTATTATAATTATTTTTTTCCCTGATCCCTTCTTTGGTTCCTCTACATTCCTCCTATAAGTGAAACCATCTGATGTTTTTCTTTTTCTTTCTGGCTTATTTCACTAGCATAATCCCTTCCATCTCCATCCAAGTTGCCGTGAATGGCTTGAGTTTATCTTTTTGATTGCTGAATAGTATTCCATTTAAATTATTTTTTTTTTTACATCATTGTTCATTTTTGTACTATGTTTGACTCCTCCCCTCAGGTGTAACCCCCATAAAATTCCCACCTCCACATCACCCATGAACCGTCACCTTAGTCTTCTGTGCTCTTGCCTCCCCTGTTTGAACCCCCTCCCTGTTTCTCCCCCTCCCCTGCTGTATGCTATGTTCAGGTTCTACATTTTGTCTTTTCCTCAATCTTTGTTCTGTTTCTCTGTATAATATAGATTCTCTATATTATAGCTATGTAAGTGAAATCATCCAATATTTATCTTTTTCCTTTTGACCTATTTCACTGAGCATAACCCTAAGTTTTTGATTTACATAAAAATTGTGGCTGCACTGTAACCCCGATCCCAGTTTTCCCTATTAACATTTCACCTTATGGTGGTACATTTGTCAATTTCCAGAACAGAGACTGTTATGTCACTAATAACTGAAATCTGTACATTATTCAGATTTTCTTTTCACCTTAGGGGCCTTTTCTGTTCTGTTCTTGATAATGTAGCACATGCAGCTGTCATGCCTCCTTAGTCTACGCCTATCTTGGAGAGTTTTATAGACTCAGCTTATTTTTGATGACCTTGAAAGGTTTTGCAGTTTGAGCTTTTGTAAAATGTCCCTTTATGGGGTTTTTTCTGATATGTGTCTTATGATAAGGCTGGGCTTGTGGGTTGGTGGAGGAGGAACACTGACATAGTGTCATTTTTATCACATTTTATCAAGGGTACATATCACATTTTATCAAGGATAGGATGTGACAACAGTTTTGATGTTAACCTTGAGCTCCAGTTGAGGTGGTGTTTGTGAGCTTCCTCCACCATAAAATGACTCTCTGTTTTGTCCCCTTCCCACACCGTCTCGGGAGGTCATCACTGTGTATCCAGCCCACACTGAGGAGGGGGATTTATACTTCACTCACTTGAAGCTAAATGTCTGCAGAAGATGTTTAGAATTTCTCTGTAGGGTAGATTTGCCTCATTCATTCATATATTTACTCAATCATTTATTAATGTCAGCATGGTCTCCTGGATATTTCTTTTAGACTTAGTATTGTCATCCAAGTCTACTTGATTTATTTTCTTGCTCAAATCCTCCCCATCTTAGCCACTGGAATCACAGCTGGGGCTGTGTCCCTTTGACATACCCCTTCAACATAGCTTGTTGACTTGTTATTTTTAGTACGCCCTTTCTCTTGGGTCCTACAGGATGTACCAGTTCACCTGGGTATTTTCTGCCCTGTACAAGACTGGGCATTTCTCCAAAGATCCCTGAATTCTTGGATTGGACATGTGGGTTCCTCAGAAAAATAATCTTCCTTGCAGTGTTTTAAGTAAGCAGAGCGAAGACTTTCCATGCTGATTTGGCAGAGTGGGATGATCCAAATGATCTCTCTTGATCAGACGACTCGTTTGGAATTGACTACAGATTTGGGAATCTAGGTGATGCCTCAAATGAAACCTTACAAAAAGTCACTACAGAGAGGGAGGGAGAGGTACCAAAACAAGGGAGGAAAGAGCACAAGGGACTATAGTGATGGTGCACCGGTGAATCGGTGGTGGGAATTTTACGGGGATTACACCTTAAAGGAGAAACCATACATTGTACAAAAAGGAAGAATGGTGTAAAGTACGTATTTTTTTAAAAAAAGCCACTACACTTTCTAGGTGCTTTAAATGTTGCTTTTTTTTTAAAACCTGTCTATCACAGCAGGATTTTATGACAAGTATAAAATGGACGGAAGTGCCCTTTTCTAAGTGTCATTTCCAGGTCTAAGTGTCATTCCAGGAGAATAGACTGAAGTACAATTCCTTCCCTACTTTCTCTGCAGCTTGCTCCCAAAGTCCCTTTCTGCGGAGGGCACAGAGGCCCACACCATCTGGTTTGGGAGACAAGAGTATTTCATTTTAAAGCTGGCAGATACCTGCACCAGACATCGATATATTTCAAGTCTCATTTCAAATCTGTTCTATGTTAGGTACATAAAATTGATATTGTAAAAATTACTGATGATTTTGGGTCACTTTCTGTTTGACAAGGAGGTTAGATGAGAAGGTTAGCAAGATTCAGTCAAGTGTTCGCGTTCTGTTCGGCAAAGGCTAGGTGGCAGGTAATTAAGGACTGAAGTACTGAGTGTAATTACTGCAGGAGTTCATACAACAGAAAGAATGATGTTCGCTAAAACCACGGGGGAGGGAATAATCAAAGATGTGTGACCAAGGATGCCAGGTGACTGCGAAATATTTAGTGCCTGGATTTATAGCCAAAGTCAAACGCTTGTGACCTGGTAATCACCTTTATGTTTTATCTCAGGTGACAACAGTGATGCTAATCTGAGCTACTTTCAATCAAATCAGTCAGTAGTTTTATTAAGTGGTTTATTGCTTATTGTTGGATGAGACTGAAGAGAATCGCAGGACATGTGTTGCCTTTAAGAATAAAGCATGGAGGTTATTTGAAGCCCAACTTATTTCCAAGAGTAGAAGTCCTAAGACTTCAGTTGTCTTTCGTTAATGAACTGTTTCTCGTGCCAATTACATCCCTGCTAACTGGAAAATAAGGTGGTTTGTAGAGTGGCCCCAGTTGTTGAAGAGTTCTGGTCACGTGCTCTACTTGAGTTATTGCTGCTGTCCCCGAGAATGGTGCAGATTCCCCCGCAGTCACAGAGCAGCAAGGAGAAGGAGCTAGCAAGTGTGCAAAATAATACTCGCTGCCATCTGCTGCTCTTCCTTCCCTTTGATGAGGTGGGCGCATGATTAGAGAGTTAAAGCAATGTCCGCCATGATGTTGCAACCCTGAATTCAGAAAAATAGCTGTGTTGGTCGCCACCTCACCTGTGAAGACAGCCCTCTCCTTCCAGTCCCGGGGAAAAGACACAAAGTGTAATGATAGTAATAAAAATCGTGTGTTTCCTGAATCTTTATTCCTTACAACTAGGGCACAGGAGGATTCATGTGATTGGGAAGAGAAGGTGTGAGAGAAAATTTCATTTTCTTCTGATTCCTTCAAGATAAAATGCTCCCAAATGAAAGGTTTGGGTTATGTTAAGAACATTTCAAAATCTAAAAACTTTTTTTTTAATCAATGAAAAGCTGTTCTTGTTGATTATTGCATTATTTTTTAAAAAATACATTTTTTTCACGGATTATAACCCTACTACGTTCTTCACATGTGCTTTTAACTCTTTCTGCTAAATTGGTTAATTGCTGATTTAAGGGTACTTTATCTGTTCATGGAGTAAAAAATAAAAGCAGATTGTAGGAGGAATAAAGCAAAATGTGAGTGAAATCCTAAATAGCAAACTTGGCTCTGTTGAGCTGGTACAATGGCATGAAAGAGTTCCCACTTAGCCTCAAGTCAGAAAACCCAGAATTCCAGCTTTACCACCAATTGGAGATGGAATTTTAAATAATCCCCATTACGTGTCAGAACGTCAGTTCTCATGTAAAATGAATAAATAGAAAAGGATCATCTGCAAGACTTCTTCCAGACACCAATAACTGATATTTCTGCTAACAAGAATACCATCCCCCAGGCAGAATCTTCAAATACAAGAAAGAATCCGCACAAGTAAATGAGGTTTAAAAAAAGAGAGAGAAAGAAAAAAAAAAAACACCAATAAGATTGCTAGACTCCAGGGCCTCCCCGGTTGCGCAGCGGTTGAGCGCTGCTCTGTGGAGCTTTCGGCAGCGGCGACGCGAGTTCGATGCCCGGCCGGGGAGAATCCCACATGGTGCGGCAGACCTCTCCTGCCTCGCCCGCTGCTCCCCTCAGCAGTGTACTTCTGATCTGCCTGTTCTGCTCCCCACTCTGTCTCTGGTGAACCCTCTCGCCACCCCACGCCTCTGACCTGTACCCCAGCTTGTATGTATAAATAAAATAAAAATCTTAAAAAAAAAAAAAAAAGATTGCTAGACTCCAACATAAAATCCTGACAAGAATCACATTTGTGAGGAGGTATATAACACCAAAAATCAGACAGTGTTTGCAAGTTAAAGTTCGACCTTCTTAATAGAAATGAGCAGGCTCAGGTGTGTAAAGTGACTCGTTCAAAGTCAGCCAGTGTACAGAATACATGACCGCCTTGCCGAATGCAGAGGCCAGAGAGAGTTACCAGTGCAGCTGCTGCCTGGCTTCCTTTCACATGCTGGCATCTCTAATATCTTTAATGTTCTTGTGTGTGTGTGTGTGTGTGTGTGTGTGTGTGTGTATATATATATATATTTTTTTTTTACCCACCAACTGTGGGGGGTGAGATATTCCTTTCTAATCATTCATTTACCAGAGATTTATCAGGCACATATGTGTCAGCTAGGGATACTCTTGTGAATTTTTTTTTTGTCCTTAGCACCCAAAACAAACATGGTACAAAAATATTTAAGAGAAAATTTCAGATTCTCTAACACTTTTGAAGCAGAAGTTAAACATCTTATCAGTTCAGCTTATCTGCCTTATATCTTGCAGACAAAGACTGAATGTGGACAGCATTAAGAGTGACATGATTTAAACCCATCCTTGGAATAGATACCAGCTTGAAATGGAATCATCATTAAGGCCGATCTTTCTTGTTTCTTATTCAAGCAATGTTGTCAGCACACGTATGTTGTGTGTGTACAGCAGGGAAATCATCCATTTCAGTACGAATCCATCATCCTCAGGAGCACTGACTTGGTGTCAGGAAAATTTTTAAAATTATATTTTCAGTAACATTTTAAAATAGATTCACCTTATCTGTTTAAATGTTTGAATATTGTATTCGAATTATAGATACTTAATTTTTTTTATTTAGAAAGGCTATTGTAGAAATAATGGTACTGCAAATAAATCAGTTTGTTAGTGTGTTCCTTGCTGCACAACAGATTCTGGGGATGACAGAGAAAAATAGAAACTGCTACAAAAGATGGTTTTGAGATTTGCCTTATTTATTTTTCCCCATCCTTAGCCTGAGATGATATTTTTACCCTTTTTGGAGGATGTTAACTTGACTTCTACAGCATGTAAAATACTGACTGTACATGCAAGAAAAACTGAGTCTGCATTTTTTTAGGTTTCCTCTAGCATTGGACAAGTTCTGTCTTAATTCTGAAGTTCCTGAGAATAATTTTACAAATGAAGGACTGAAACAAATGAAGGACTGCCTACAAAAATGCCACAATTCAAACCGCTTCTGAATTGGCAAAGCACAAATCAGCAAGCAAATTAGAACAAAACCCCAATGTGATGAACGTTGTAAAGCAAGGAAGCACACCAAAGCTTCAGATCAAGAAGTGCATGGAATTGTTAAAATAAGTTTGAAGAAGAAAGCATGAAGAGTGACACAAGTGTATGACACTTTTAAAAAGCTTGTCAAATAAATTTGCCTGTTTTATGGATAATTATCAAAAGATTAGAGTGTAAAATGAAAGGATTTTTTTTGAATCTCACAGTTGGCAACCACGATTGATGAGATGCTGAAATTAAACCAATGCAATCAATTTGATCATTTAGATTCTCCCTCGCAAAGTGTCAGCTGTGATTGATCATTATTAGAATCTGTAGCTATGAATTTCTTTTCTTTCAGATGTGCTTCATGTAACTCCAGCTCGTTTCACTCTTGCTCTACCTTATCATAGTCAGCCAAAAAAAAATCAGGTAACCTTTTTACTTTCCACCTGGAAAGGACAGAGCCCACAATTAGTTAAACCCTTTATTTCTATGTCCTGTTTACCATGAGTGACTGTTCTGTGCAGTCATTACAAACCACAGTTCACCATTTTCCCACTAGCTAATATAAATGTTCTCACCATTCCCAAGCTGTTGCCAAGCAAAGTTCTTGCAGTTTGTTGTTGATGATCTCTGGCTAATATTTTTTTCCTTCCCAGTGCCACCTATTTTAGATCTTTGCTATGGCAACTTCCCACTTCCAGGTCCTGGGTTTCTGTCCCTGTGGAGCAGAGCACCTCAGAACGTACTGATTTAAAATGCTAATGCCTTATTATTGCTGACATCGTCTGTGGACCTGGCGGGCAGTTCTCTGGTCTCAGCTGAACTGTCTCACTTCTTTTCAGTGGCTCGGCTCGGCCAGGCACCTCTCCTCCCAGGGTTATCCAGTTATCAGTTCTAGTTCTCTCTGTGCTGTCCCTCAGCCCCCAGCAGGCTAGCTCTCTCTCAAGGTCACTGGGCTCTGAGAAAGAGTATAAGCCAGCAAGCCTTCTTAAAGCCTAGACTTGATTCCTAGACTGGTACTCAGACTTCTTTTGACATCCACAACACAACATGGCACATAAGATCAGCCCAGATCAAGGAATGGAGCAATAACTCTCTCTCTCAAGGGGAGCCTGGACCGCAGAGGGACAACAACGGGAGAAAATGAGGTCAAGTCAACATTTCCCCCAGAGACCCTATATTCTGAGTTAACTATTGAATTAATGAACTAATTAAGCATTTGAGCATATGCCCAAAAGAGCCAGTATAGGCTCTGTGTTGTAAAAGAGAAAGATCCCTCCATGTAAATGATCAAAATCAGGATGTGTTTATAAATCCTCATTATTTGCTGAGGGTAATGATTCTGACTATATCAGGCCTGCTCTAGAGAGTGAGGCTTTATAAGATGTATGACATGATTCCTTTCATCCTTTTCATCCTGTCCACCAAACATTGGATGTGAAATAAATAGCAGGCCTGGAATTTTAATGCCATCTACAGAAGTCAGGTGATCTGCTTTTGTTTGTATTCGTGTTTTTGGCATGACATAGATAAGACTAAGCATGTATGTTATTCAAGTTCTCTTTTTTCTCAAATCATAAAATTAGTTTCCCATGGCCATCTGAATCTATGGTTTTTGATAGTGAAATGAGTGACCAAAAAGTAGCCAGCTTCTGAGTGGATTAAAAGCAGAGTAAGCAGACCAGAATCCACATTTCGTCAGCCAGGTGGCTCCCAGGTAAATCCCCCAACAGTGCTGTGACCCCTCTTACACAGTTTTCATCGCTGCATTCTCAAGTCCCTTCTGGAAGCAGTCACCCTCTGCTTTATGAGCTGAAATCATCCCTATGATCGGGAGTTAGTGTTTTTTGCTTTTGTTCAAAATAGCAGCAGATTTCCCATGAACAGCCACAGTATCGAATGCTTCTATGTTAAAGGTTAATTATCTATAAATAAGTGATATTTACTGACCTTTGGTAGGCTGCATTAAAAAATATTGGGAATGTAAAGATAGAAAGAATTCTGGAAAAAAAGGAAAACAGCTCTACTCTTACTGTGTCCTTAGGAAACTTTAGAAGTGCATACATTTCTCTCAGTATTTGACGAGATTCAGAAAACCAACTTAGGTTCCTCTGAGGTAAACAATTCAGTCATGCACGCAAACCAGACTGTAGTTTTTCTTCCTCACACCTAAACACAAGAGTGTAAATATCTTTAGTGCAGATACTAGGGCATGTGATACGTGTTTGGTATTTTTCTACTGTATTCTTCAAAGCACTGTTCCTACTCATTTCTCATGGCTTCTCAACCTGGCTGCTCCTGTCCCACTCCTTAGCTCAGGATATATACCACTGTGTTGCCTCATTGTCTTTGGAATCCATATAAAAAAATCTAAATAGGGATCCAGTAGGTATTAGGTGTCTAATGATCATTTTATTGCTTGACCAGTTCAAGAAGACCATAGCGGTGTAGGGGGAAATTTTTTCTTCCTGACAGTGCAGGTTAGAACCACTTTGACGTCTTTTAGAAGTTGTCGCTACATGGAAATATTACTGTAGATATTCTGAAGTATTCTGTAATGTTCTGATTCCTGGGTGATTCTGTGGTTTGACCCAACTTGAGAACATCCACTAACCATTCAATGCTGCTCAGTTCATACTTGTTGGATTAAGTCGTATTTAATGTTGTAAAACCTCAATTCTGTTTCTGAATCTACTGACATATTTTGAATCACCATTTTACTCATTGTTCTCACATTTGCACAGATTATCTTCCTGATAGTGGTTATGAAGTCAGATTATATGAGCTAAGCAGCACGTGACACAGATGTAAAGGCAGCATGTGATCGGATGTGCTTTGCATACCAATTGCTTCAACTAATCATATTTTGAGACTGTAATTAGCAGCCTTGTGGGGGAGGAATAAACAAAGATGCAGCATCTTCAGGCCTTAATCACTGTGGTATGAGAAACCTGAAGAACTGTATATTCCTTTGGGACTGGTCAGATTGGATGTTGGCATATATTGTTATTCAGCACCTTTGATGAGTTACAATATTAATTAAATGTAACCACTAAAGGACATTCTATGCAAATGAGGGTAATTTTATAATGTGAGTTTTAATCTGACCATCCAATTCACAAACAAGAAGTGAGTTTGTTGCCTTCCACATTTTTCCACACGGTAGAAAAACATGGGCCCACAAATCACTGAAATATGCATGTATAGAAATGATAGTTAATTCAACAAATTTATATTGAGCCCCTATATTGTTGGACACTGTGAGCGCATCTAATGAGTGCACTGAAAATCTCAAAAAGACTGAAATTTCTCTGGTCTAAGACGTCATTGATTATAAGGGGAATATTTCTTGGGTATGCCTCTGAGCAAAAGCTACCAACTGAAGCACAATTGTCATCACTAAAAAATATGAAGATTAGTAAAAAAAAAAACAGTAAAATGTATTGAACACTTTCTGTGTACTAGGTATTATGCCAAGCTCTGGACAGCCCAACAACCATAGAAAATATCATTTTAATTCCTAACCTGCGGGAGGGGAAATTAGGGTTCGAGAAGTTAAATCAACATCCTGAGGACACACAAAAGTCACTAAGATTTAGGGTGTCATCTTTTAGCCACATGACAATCTACCATTTGGGAGTCTGTCAGAGAAAAAAAACAACCTTTATTTTCAAAATAGTGTCATGTGTAAGGTTTTGCTTAGGGCCTCATGATACCTCACAGAAGGACATTACATCAAACACTGAGGTCTTAGAAAGCATCTAGGAGCAAGCCCATCTGGCTTTTCAAATACCTTAACACTAGGTCTGTCAGAATGCAATGCTAAACCTGTACATACAGTATCTGCAAATTTACATGGATAACTGAATTGTATAAAGAATCTGAGAATTTTAGAGTGAACACAATATTGTAAATCATTTAGCCTAACTTTTATTTTATTGCTATTTTTAGTTTATTTATTTAGTTTTAACTGAGGTAATATTGGTGTACCCCCGTCAGGTTTTACCACCATAGTGCATCCACTACCAACTTACCACATTCCGCCACCATAGACCATTGTGCATCCTTCTCTCTTTGTACCCTCCCCCGACCGCCTCCCTTCGTTGGTGCTTCAGTTCTGTAGTCAGCTACCTGGGTTAGTTTTTCAGAGTGTCTTTATTTGGCCATTCATTTAGTTACTCTATATTCCACATATTAATGTCACCATCTGGTATTTATCTTTCTCCTTTTGAATTACTGTTGCTGTAAATGGCATGAGTTTATATCTTTTTTGATCGCTGAATAGTATTCCATTATGTATATATACTATATCTTCTTGACCCCCTCATCTGTTCTGGGGCACTTAGGTTGTTTCCTTAGCTTAGTGATAGTAGATAGTATTGCAGTAAGCATGGGAGTTCAAGTTACCTTTCAAATTAGTATTTTTGAATATTAGTATTTTGAATATTGCCAAAGAGTGGACTTACTGGGTTGAATGGCAGATCCATTGTTAATGTGTTGAGACACCTCCCTACTGCTTTCTGAAAGGGTTGGGCCAGTTTACATCCCCACCAGCAGTGTAGGAGGATTCCCTTTTCTCCACATCCTCACCAGCACTTGTTGTTTCTGGTCTTTTCTATATGGGCCATTCTCACAGGTGTGAGATGGTATCTCATTGTGGTCTTGGTTTACATTTCTCTAATAATAAGTGATTGTGGACATTTTTTCATGTGCCTGCTGGCAGTTTTAATGTCTTCCTTTAGAGAAGTATCTGTTTAGTTCTTTTGCCCATTTTTTGATTGGGTTATTTGTATTGTTTCTGTAGAGTTTTTTGAGTTCTTTGCATATCTTTGATACGATATGCAAATATTTTCTCCCACTCAGTAGAGTAGCTTTTCATTTCAGTTATGGTTTCTTTCGATGTACAGAAGCCTTTAAATTTTGTTGTAGACCCAGCTGTTTATGTTCTCTTGTTTTCCTTGGTGTTGGGGACAAATCCTTAAAGGCATCACTAAAGTTTATGTCATGAAATATTTTGTCTGTGTTTTCATCTGTATTTTATGGTTTTGGGTTTTACAGCCAAGTCTTTGATCCATTTTGAACTTTTAAAATGAGGACTTTGGAAACCAGGGAGGTGGCTATACTGCTAAGATCAGAGGAGCAACTCCTGGTGGAGACCGCACTCTGCACAATAACTCAGGACCCACTCTCAACCGTGCCGTTAGCTACAGCACAAACTGTAAATTCGGTAGACATGGTAGCCCCCAGTCAAAAGTATTTAGGCAAGGTAGAGTCACAGTTGGAATTTTTATGCTAGAAAGATTTTACTATTGGCAATGTGACAGATTTGGGCAGAAGAAAAATATAAGATTATCACATAAATCTCCTGGCTCAAGGGGGCAAATCTTGTTACCCAAGAACACATATATGACTTCCAGAGACATTTGTGATTATCAGGACTGGGGGAGGTATAGTTCAGGGATGCTGCTGATCATCCCAATGAAAGGGACAGACCCTCTCCTGAAACACACGCACACACTCATTCATGCACATACACATACACATGCATGCTCTTGCACACCCAAATAGTTATCTACCCCAAATGTCAATGGTGCCATTGATATCAGAGAAATCGCTCAGTCATCCAATATAACATCATTAAACCCTGAACGACCACCGCTGCTGGGTGAGAGAGCTCAGGCATTCAAGTTTCATTCACTCTTGTGTGTTCATTGTGGATCTTCTTTTGTGCCCGTGACTGCAATATACTCCAGATAAAAAGATGAAGGTATCCATGGGGCAGCTCTGGCCTCCCAGGGCTCACAGCTTCATGGGGGATAGTGATGTGCTGATGAGATGCAGGGGACGAGGTCGGCATGGTGGGAAGATGCAGTGACGGAGTACGTGGGTTAGCCTCCTGCACTGGGCTGCCATTCTGCCTCTGGAAGAGGACCTTCAACGTTTAAATTAATTGTTAATTAATGTCATTGTATATAACTACAATTGAGCAGTATGAAATGAAAGAGAACGCCTGCCTCACATTCAGTGCTACAGGAGTGAAAAAAGAGGCTGTGTGTAACTTCTTGGTCTGTGTCACACTCCTGTAGGAAGCAACATCCATGGTACCATTCAAAGACAAAGAGGAGGAGGAGAGTCCTCCAAGTAGATCAGCCCACATGCAGAAACGCTGAATGGGGAGGGGGGAAGGGAACGGTGGGGACCAGCATATCAGGTCAAAAGGACAGGCTCCTGAAAGCCAACATTGGGGATAAGTTGCCTCAAAATGCTGATCTACCATGGAACAGTGCTCCCTGGTCCTCCTGGAAACCCTCGATGGTGTGAACGTGACAAGGGCAGCACAGCCTTCTCTCTGCATGGTCCCCGGTGTGCCGGGGTTTCCTTTGCATTTCCTCTCCCTCGGAGGCTGGGGATGGTCACTATTTAGAATGGTCCTGTGAACCTTTGAGTGTGACCTCAACACGGCCAACAGTACACACACACATCCAGTGACATGATTGTTTTAAGTCTCCTACATTTTTAGAGAAACTATCAGCGGTGAAAGAAAGCATCTCGAAAGTGGCATTTCATGGAATTGTGGCCTTTTCTAACAGCATTTTAAATGCAAATGAGGCTTTGTAGCTTTTTTTTTTTTTAAAGTTGACAACTGAAAGCAAGAGAAGAGGTGATTTTTGTTGTTGTTTTTGAGGTCAGCCTTGTATTTTCTTCTGAATGAAAATTGGTTTTGGAGAGCAGTGCTCTCCCTCTGATTTCATGGTATTTATTTGAAAGATCATGTCTTTCCTGTGGGTCGTAATTAAATAACAGGATAAAGTGAAGATGAGAAGGAACTCGTGCTACACAAGGAATAGAGCTGTCTTCCTGGAAAAAACATTTGTGAGGTTTCATACAGTCACTGTGTGGTGCAATGGTGAATCTGTGTCTTAAGTATTTACGCACTGCTTACCTGGGATATGACTCAGTTATAAATTAGTGTCTTGTCTATAGACACAAGAAAGCACAGAGGGGCCCGCCCAGACATGGGACTTGAACAACCCAAGTTTCAGCTCTGGCCTCTTGGTCAATAATCAGGCAGGTTTGTGGGAAAGTTGGATTCCATTTCTGTAGTGAAAGCTGGTACCTCATTATTACTCAGAAGCTGAATATTTCTGGGAAATCATGCATTTCCAAAGTATCAAGCAGACAAGATGTGAAAACTATGTCAAATGGCTGCTACCCTGAGGGGGATGTTGTCTTCTCTGAGAGAGGTGTTCCTACATGGGGCACCTCTTAGTCTCACATGGCAGGTAAAATCCAGACATCTCATCTGTTTTCATGGTTTCAGTTTCCTTGAGAATGTTCACCCAAATTCAGTGCAAGTCGAAAGATAGACTTGTACATTGGGATGTGACTTCCTTGTAAGTTTCTTTCTTGCCTTTAACATTTCCATCACTTGAAGTCATTTGACCACTGAGTGGCTACATCTGTGATTTAAAATAGCATGATGTGTCAATGGAATACTACTCAGCAGTCAAAAAGACAAACTCTTTTTATCCATGCTACATGGATGGAGCTCGAAGGGATTATGCTCAGTGAAATAAGTGAGCAGGATATCAGATGGTTTCACTTCTAGGAGAAATATAGGGAAAAAAAAGGGTAAAAAAAAGGACAAAACTTGCAGGCAAATTTTAGCTCTGAGGCATACAGCATGGGAGGCGAGGGAGTGGAGTCAAAACAGGGGAGGGGAGAGCATTTATGAGGTGATAGATTTATGAGGACTACACCTGAGGGGGAAAATCAAATATTGTATAAAAATGAACAGCAATATAAGAAAATAGAAAAAATTGATCAATAATTAAAAAAAAAGTGAGTGGTCAAGAGCATTTCTTCTTTTGCAAAACATGGCACTGCCCTCACAAACATCTATCATTCATGGTATCTAAGCATAATCAACATAATTAAGAAAATATTTGCATTTTCAGTTTTAAGAGAGCTATGATTAAAGTGTGGGAAATATTTCCAGTTTCCCCAGAGGGCCTAGAGAACTTGTCAGAAAGTCACTTTCCATGATAATGATAGGAAACCACTGAGCGATGATGCCTGTGTTCCCAGGGACTCACGCTGGTCAGTACAGACAACCAGAGTATTTTTTTTAAGTTATAAATTTGCAGCACATCTGTGTGACTACCTGGGGTACAAAGTTTGTTCCTTTCCCCTACCAATTTAGTGGTCATGCTATTTGTTCACAATGGAAGGTGAGTCGACCTGCTGTTGAAAATGTAAAACCAAGTGTCAAAGCTGCCAAAAGCGTCTTTAACAGACTGGACAAGGGAGTGAGTAATTGAAATTGGGCAAAGCAAGCAATTAATTCCATGGTTCATGAAATCACTAAATCCCTCTGCTATTTTTTAAAAGATTTTAAAACAAAACCCATGATAATCAAAAGGCTTCCTTCTCGTAAATTAAGCATGTAAAACCACATCTGCTTCTTGGGGATAATTAGTGCATTGACATTTAAATCAATTGATGAGAACACTACCTAGTGCCATTAGTTAATTAATAATTTAAGAAAACACACGTTGAGTGCTTATTAGGTCCCAAGTACAGTACCAAGCGCTGGGTGTTAGTGAACCAGAGACAGATCGGGGGTCCCCAGGGTGCTTGGGGACCTCCTGCTTCTGAGGTGATGATTGCCAGAAAGCACCTTGGGTGGGGGATGGGCATAGACACCCTGTGAGGCAAGAACAGCCCCTTGGGTAAATAAATCAAGGTAGAAAGAAAAGGTTTAGACTGTGAACAGGAGACCACAGTCACAACACAACACCTAGCCAAACACAATATCCCCTTGGCACAAAGTGAGCCCGAGGATGAGCATCTACTTGGCACACTCTTCCGGGGAGACCTGGGGCTCCCCCACAGTGGAGAGAAGTGCAAAGCCCAGTGGGGTGAGGTCACAGACCGAAGCCCAGCAGTGAAAACCCAGCTGGGTGGCCCACGATCCAGGACAGCCCTGGCATCTGGTGATGATTTCTGCTTGACAGTCTCCTTCCATGACAAGAAGGCCACCTGCAGGGAGAGGGTCTCCAAGTGGCTTCTGAGAACAAGGCTTCCTCACAACTGCTTGGGAGGAGGGAAATGGACTGGCCACTGGAGCCGAGGTATAGACCTGCCACCCCTGCCCCACTTTCACCTGAGCTGCTCCTCTTGTGGTTGATTATCCACAAGATAATCAAAGTGACTTTCTTGCTTTAAAAATATGAAAACTGGGCCTTCCTGGTGGCGCAGAGGCTTAAGTCTCAGCACTGTGAAGCTATGAGTAGCCACTGCAGCATGAGTTTGATCCCCCACCAGGGAGCTTCCCACATGGTGCAGCAGACATCTCCTGTCTCGCCCGCTGCTCCCCTCAGCAGTGTATTTCAGTAGATCTGCCAGTTCTGCTCCCCACTCTGTCTCTGGTGAAGCCTCTCACCCATCCCCACCTCTGGCCTACACCTCAGCTCTTGTATGCATAAATAAATCTTAAAAAATGAAAACAAATGGGAAAGAATCACTAAGTACTAAATCCTTTAGCGTTTCCTAGGGCATATAAAATAAGAAAT
>PVIJ01019504.1:0-23206 GCA_004024925.1 Scalopus aquaticus
GGTTGCTCAATATTTCTAGAGGGAACTAGCTGTGGGAAAACTATTAATTAGCCCCAGTCATTACATGCAGATTAAATTGGCTAACTCAATATAGGAAGCAGATATGAGGAATGAGAACGATGTTCTGTGCATCTGGTAAGAAAGCAGACAAGGTTTTTATTGTTCCCAGAGAAGTTTTTAGCCAAGAGAAAACTCAAAGTAGCTCCTGATTTGAAAGACAGGGTATCTGTTGGTTTGGGGGAAAAAACAAGAAGTCTAGCCCTGAAGAAAAGAGGCCAATTGTTAACTGGGAGGTATATTTAAAAGACTCTGGGGTCTCGAGCTCATAAAGCACGTTAGCCTAGGCTCCAGAAATCAGCAGAACAGTAACAACCAGAATAAATGTTCAGGTGAGTTCCAAAATATAATATAGGCTATTTATTAAGCGTTAGTAACAAATAAATATATCCCATATTTTTTCATTAAAAAAATTCTAAACCATCTCAAACATTTCCACCACTAAAATACAAAGGAGGGCCTCCCTGGTGGCGCAGCGGTTAAGCGCTGCGCTGTGGAGCTGTCGGCAGCCCCGATGAGAGTTCGACGCCCGGCCGGGGAGAATCCCACATGGTGCGGCAGACCTCTCCTGCCTCGCCCGCTGCTCCCCTCAGCAGTGTATTTCTGATCTGCCTGTTCTGCTCCCCACTCTGTCTCTGGTGAGCCCTCTCGCCGCCCCACACCTCTGGCCTGTACCCCAGCTTGTATGTATAAATAAATAAATCTTTAACAAAAAATAAAACACAAAGGAGTCACCTTGAACCCCTAAGGCACCTGAGGCAGAACAGTAATCACCACAAATACTATGTGAAGTTCCATTTTTAGTCTGAAGGATTCACATAAATTTCTCATTCTATGTGGATATCCACTTTTTTACTGTTCTATCAAGATCCACTTGTACATATCCATTTGTATTTATTTGTTTCAATTAAAAAATATTTAAACAACTTGCTATTAAGCAAAAATGAATGTTTCAGGTTTGCCATGCTTATCCTAAAGTCCTATATCCTCAGCTTATTAACACATACTCCATTTGGGAAGAATCATTCTAATTGTCCTTTTTCTATCCAAGTTTGCCTAAGTTTGATTCTGACTTAGTAAAAATGGGTGTTTCTGATATATAAGTGGTAATTCATAAACTTAACTCTCAGAAAGTTGAAGAGAATGAAACAATTGCCCAAATTCAGGAACGGACCCTCCTCGAGTCCTCCATTGTGCCACTGGCTCATTCATGCCTCCCCTACACCCCTACCCCAGGACAGAGAGCTCCTCTCAGCTGGGAACAAGCAGCCTCACTTCCCAGGCAGGCAGGCGGGGCCATGTGGCTGAGTTCTGGCCAAGCAATAGGAATGTGGAAGGAGAGATGGTTCTCCCCATTTGGGGGGGGGGGGGGGAAGAAAAAGTCAGACCCCCTCACAATGCTCCCTCTTTCATTCTCTCTCTCCTTTTCAAAAGGCTGCCTCACACCAGGCCCGCCTTGAAGGCCCTGTGTTAAGACTAAGCATCTTCACGAGCCCCAGTCCCTGAGGCCAGAGAGAGCACTCCTCAGTCGGTGTGCCACACAGCAGAGCTTTTCCTTAGAAGAAATAAGGTGTGTCCAATTAGGCGCAGAGACATGAGAGTTTATCTATTACAGAAGATTAAGCATTACTTAAACTAATACATTGCACCCGAAAACTGAGGAGTGAGATAATTCCCATAACGTAATTAGCACCTGGCGTATCACGGAACGTGCACTCTGTCACTGTGAGGCCATGGGTCCCTGGAACGACGCTGCCACCTCCTATCAATCTATTTCTTAAATTGCAGGGTAAAGTTAACCACAAATAACCAAGTCATGGAATCAAGCTGTCACAAATTGGCCTCCACATTCCTAAAGCACTTGAAGTATGTGTATTGACAGGGGGAAAAAAGGAAGAAATGAAGAAAGAAGAGGAGAATGTAACTGGAGTAGGAAAATAATTTTAAAGGTATTTGCAAACCTAGTTTGAGCCCAGGTAGGAGGAGGGGAGCTTTTGCTGAGACCATAGCGTGCCAGTTGGAAGAACAAACAACTCACATTTGCTGTCGCATTTTTTCTGCAGAATAATCCTAAAGGTGCCTATTATTTTCTCCATTCACAAATAAGAATTGATGCTCCAGGAAACAGGACCTCACAGTTTATAGGCAGCAGCCCTGGATGGGAGCCTGAGCTGGTCTGACTCTAATGTCCTTGCTCTTCCTGATGGAAGCATCTAGCAGTGAA
Source organism: Scalopus aquaticus (assembly GCA_004024925.1). Lineage (NCBI taxonomy): Eukaryota > Metazoa > Chordata > Mammalia > Eulipotyphla > Talpidae > Scalopus > Scalopus aquaticus. The sequence goes on from PVIJ01019504.1 coordinate 2,282, forward strand.
TCCCTCGATCCACAGAAGGGAGGCCCACAGCTCTGCGGAGGGGCAGGGCGCAGGGATGAGGCGCATGGTTAATGAAAGTGTTAAGTGAGATGCAAACGCAGAGGCCATCTGAAATGGGCTCTCTGAAATGAAAGCTGGGCGCAAGCAGAGCCCATTTTCAAGGGGGCCTGGTTTAAATGGCCAACTGCTAGGGAGGAAAGGCATTAAAAAAAGTGCCTTTCTGCTGGGCTTGCAAAACTTTAGGTTCATGAATTCAAGAGCAGATTAAGGAGAAGAAAACTGGGTTTTAGACTGCAGCCTCAGGAGCCTCCTGCATCTCTCAGGCCAGGAGGTTGGCTTTTCCAATTGTGCAATTAAGCGCCTCTATCCAAGCTCACTCCCAGTTTTCAATTAATCTGCAATAATGAATTTAACAACCAAACTGCACTTGCTAATTGAGGTGCCCACTGGCCAGGTCATCTCCTCTTCCATGTCTGACAGCAAATCCCCCCAACTGTGCCAAGGTAAAAGTGTGGTAGTGGGGGCACCTGCCTCTACACCTCTGTGGCCCTCCCTGGCCAAGGGCAATGCCCAGTGGCCAGCAAAGGAGCTGCCTAGGGGCATGCCTCAGAACACTAACTCACACGTGGAACTGCCTCTCTGGGCACTGGCTTTGACCTTTGCTTTTAAATGAAAACTCGTGGCTTGTGCCAGCCATACTGTCTCCCTGGCCCTGGCAGTTGCTGTGTAATGCTAAGGACACTGAACTTGATAGAGAGCCTAGACTTCTGTCTGAAAGCAAGCTGCCAGAGACAGTTAACTCTGTTTGCTCATCTGGAGAATGGAACTCAAAAAACAGATCTTGGGTTCAGATAAAAGAATGAGATTGAGTTCATCACAGTGTCTTATTCTACGCTGAGGGTTGTGGGGAAATGATACCCCAGGAAGGCAGGAGTGGCAACCGCACAAAGTATAAGGAATTGGGGTATCCATGAGTGGGGGGTCAGGGGGACCTCCAGACAGGAAGTGACCTGGATGTGAAGGGAATGGAGGGGGCCTGACTGGGACGCTGAGATACTAAAGGACTGGGCTGAAGCTGAGGCGCAAGGCAGGGCAAAGCAAGCAGGGGCTCAGCCGTCCTGTTCCAGCCTCTCCGCCGTCTGCAGATGACAAAGTCACAGTGAGTGTGGGGATGGGCTCTTGAACCCTCCAAAATCCATTTAGAGCCTCAACAGCCTGTTTTCTTTTTCTCTTCTTTCCTTTTACTTGTCTTTCCTTTTCACTTCTTTTATTTTTTTCCCCCGCAAAAAAAAAAAAAAAAAAAAAAAAAACCTGGCAGGCTCAGCCCCTGGCCAACCTTCCTTTGCATTGAGCGCCCCCTTGGAAAGTAGCTCAGAGCCCCAGTGGGGGAACCAGCTCTGCACCCCAAGCCTGGCCATTGACATATCGCAGCACAGCCCTCGGGCCTGTGATTCACGAGAAGGGAGGAAGAGGCACCTGAAGGCGCTCCCCAGGGAAGGGCAGGGAACACCTGGCCGAACCCAGGGAACATCCAGCTCCTGAGTACAGCCTCAGATTTCCCCATTTTCCCCAAATGCAGGTCACAGAAGGGCAGGCTCTGGGAATTTGATTTGACTTTAATTCTAAGGCGGATGAGGTCACAGAACACACTAGAATCCAGTCTAGCAGCTGAGAATCAGTGAGGGGGGCCCAGGTAGGAGGCACTCTGGAGGCCAGGAGGGTCAAGCCAGGAGTGAGCACAGCACCCCGTGGGGCGTGCTGCCTTTGCTGCGGAGATGCTGTGCCTGGTGCTGGAATGAGGGACGTGGTCCAGGGCCAGCGCACCCCCACTGGTCCCCGCTGCCAGAAGAGGGTATAAGTCACGGGGGCTCTAGTGCTGACGTCAGATTGCCCTCTGCAGACACCTCTCAGGCTGTAGGTTACCTGCCTCTGGCTTTGCCACACTTGAAATGGGGAATCAATTTCTTTAAAAAATCAGCTCCCCCAAGAAACACAGTCCAGATACCACAGAGCATCAGAGGAGGTGTCGAGAGGGACGGGGCGAGGGGTGGGGGGGCTGACTCTCTTGATGGCCTCTTATCCCAGACTTACCAATAGCTGTCAGAGCGTATTGACTGCTCTTCATTCACTCACTTAATAAATATGTATTGGTGGCTCCTGCATGACAAGTTCTCTGCCATCTGTAAGTGATGAAAGGAGAGGCAGATCCCTCCCTCGGAGACCCAAGAAAGCAGCCATCACAGGACTGTGAGTGGCAGGCTGGACTGTGTGGGCACTGGGTGATGCTGGCCTTGCCCCAAAGGAGGGCGAGGGAGGGCTCCTAAAACTTTAGTTGAAACTCTTGTTTCTCAAATAAAACAAGTCCCCAAAGGGGGAATTTAGTTAGTAAGCTTTAGTACTAATTTGAAATGTTGAAAATACTACCAGGTGTTATCTGCCTGGTCTCCACCTTTGAGAAGCTGAGAAGATGGAAGCTTTTTAGTCTCAGTCTTATTTCTTGCACAAGCCCCTAAGCTGTATGTAATTCAGCCTTCTCTGCCATCAGAGCTCTCGATTGTCTGGTCTACTCAGACGTGGTATACTGTATTCTGACTAGAACATTCTGACTAGATGGATAAACAGATTACATAAATAGCTGTCTAACTCCTGCTAATCTTGGGAACTGTAGAGTCTCAACCCCCCAAATATCCTCACTTCCCTGTAACAGAGGGAATTAATATTATTCTCAGAGAGGTGACTATAAGGACCTCTAGATCACAGACCCAGAGTTTTTTGAGGTCATCTTGCTGTTGGACCTCTGCTCTAACCTTGAGCCTCTACTCTTCAGAAACGAGACTCCAGATTTTGCCTTTTAAATTCATACTTTTGTTCTCACAACCCAAAACTGGGTATTTACTTGATTTTTTTAACTATCCCTGGCCTGGAACCAAGGGCTACATTTGCTATCCTGAATAATGACTGTTGCTTTCCACCTGCTCTTACCTGAGCTGACCATCATCTGTCTGAACCTCTGGCCAAGGTTACCTTTCTCAGCTTGTCCATATAGGTGCATCAGTCTCTGGTGGATTTTTGCTTGTGTCACTATCCAGTTTCATGGGTCCCCTGTCCTTTCTCCTTACCCTCTAACATGTTTTGAGATCCATATTTCAACTCAGTTCTACATATATAATAATTCTTTCTGGTTACACACCCATAACACTGGTCAACAAATTTTTACAAAAGTCATGTTACTGAAATAAAATTAGTCATTTCCTATCAATTTGTATGTACTAAACATGAATATGACAGTCAAATTCTAATTTTGGCTCTAGGTTTTTTGTAATCTGTAATAAATTGATGTTTAATCACGAAATGCATGCCAATAGTAGTAGGCCTACAGTTAATACCTGTAAAAAATCAAATCATAGACTGCTTCTTAGATTTCTTCGCTTGTCTCTTGTACAGCTGTTCAAGAATAGAATAGATGGAAGATGATTTCCATTATACAAATGCACAGCCTTAAGACTCAGTTTTGAAGAGTCTAGAAATAGTCTCCATTCTTGTGGGTCATGAGTGATTTCTAAGGCATTCATGAGGCCCTCAATAGCAGAACAGAACACCAGAGTACTTTCCTTTCTGAAGAAAGTCTCCAACAGCTGGTGGTGCTTTCGATATAAAGTGATTGTGACATCTTCTTCTAGAAGATTCCATTGTTGGAGTCTGTTCCTAGCAATTCTGCCTTGTTCTTGGATAAGTCCAAATCACGAACCAGATCACTTAGTTCTTCCTTTGTTAGTCTGCATGGGGTTGATGATGCACCACAGTGAAAATCTGGATCACTGCATGCTGATGGGACAGGAGAAGAACAGGTCAGCTCACCCTCGTCATCAGATGAATCAAGAGAATATTGTGCTGGAGGTTTGGAAACAGGAAGTCCCTCACCACGTAGAAGTGGTCTCAATGCAGACAGAATGTTTGGGTAGACTCTTCTCGACTTCTTTTGCTTCGTTATTCCGCTGGAAAGGGGAGGAGCCAAGCAGAAGTAACAGTCTTTTATGTGCTTGCTTGGCTCTCTCCACACTATGGGAACTGCAAACGACATTGACGGTCTTTCATCATTTAACCACTGTGAAAGCTGTGTTGTACATGTAGCACAGCATATATGCGGGGCCCAAGGCTTGTCTTGGTCACCAACCTTGCATTCAAAGTAAAGATGATAAGCCTTCTTCACTTGAAAAGTGATATTTTTCTTCTGGTTGGCAAACGTCACTTCCCCACAAATAGAGCAGAAATTGTCCACGCTATTAATGCACTTCTGAGGCATTACTGTTCTGTATTGTGCCTAAATGGATAAAATAATAACAGTTCTGTGGAACAGTAGTTTAAACTGTCTTGCACAAAGTCTGAACTATTTTCAATGCTCAACCTTTCCCACAGGGCTTTCTATAGTGTACTGCTGACGTCAGCTTACTTCAGCAGTTGCCTGGCAGTAGTATTGCATTGCATCAGAAAATGATGCAGTCCACTCTGGATGATGTGTGCATGATGGTATTATGCAATGTGATGCAGTATTACATCATTCTGGGCTGATTTAGGATGTTGTTGCAGTCCTACTGGATAAATTTACACAGTGAAACATATAAAATGAATTATATGAAATATCTTCAAAATGAGAGCTAATAAAAAATTTTCAGGGTTATATTCATGTTCAGCACACCAACATACTACTGATTAGGGCCTTTTTAAGTCAGTAATGATCTCACTGTTGGTCAGGTAACCAACACCAGATATTCCACTGAGACCCAGTTCTAGATTTCAGGACAGGCTGCATCATGGTCTTCTTTGTAGTCCCCTGAGGGCCTCACATGTAATTGACTCGATGCTTGGTGGGCCTTTAGGTGACGAACAGGTCCTTGCGCTTCCCAAGTTGTCACTGAAGCACGGGCACATTGAATGACTTGGCTGATCTCCAGCCGCCATGATGACAGCGCAAGGGCCAGATCACCCACTTCCCACGCAGCCAGCCAGGCCCACTGTCCTCGCTCCAGCTCCCGGTCCAGGCTCACACCCCAGCCCTTAGCTGTGCTCAGCTCAGTTGCCTGAGAGCCACAGGGACCCTCCCAGGGACAAAAAGGAAACAAAACTGCTCAGGTTTAGCATTTTTCACCCATGTTCCCGCTGTACCCCACTCTTTCCTCCTATTTTTCTTCTCTTGTCCTCCCCCTTCCACCCCACTACTTACAAGGAAAAAAATAATAACAAATAGGAAGGCTAATTCTAAGTTTGTGCAGTCCCAGCGTGTATCCTGGTCCGCCTTTAGTCCTGTTATTTTCTCCTGGGTCTAGCTTTGACAAGACTGATGACATTTACGTTTTCCAAAAGCTTCAATAAGAGGCACTTTAGCTGCAATCACCTCCATCTAATTTCCCCAGTCAAATTTTTTTTTTACTTAAATCACACAACAGAACTAAGGCCTGAGCTGTTCTGACAACTTGTCACCGAATAGGGCTCAGCCCAAATGGGCTGTCTTGAAAACCAAGGACAAAAGGGGAAAAAAATGGACTAAGTGGCCTGAAAATGAAGTGGAATGGCTGGAGGAAGAGAGGAGATTGGCGTGAGTCAATTTGTTAAAGTTCTAGAACAGATGGCTCGGTGCTGTCTGGGGTCGGAAGGAACAGATAATGTGTCTGTTTCTCTAGAGAGGAAGCAAGCAGACCAAGGGCGGGAAGGGGCCAGTCAGCCCCGTGCACACGGAGCCTCCACCCTGGAGAGGAAAGCAGCGGCCCCTGGCTCAGAGCCCCGGGGGAAGGAGCGGGACCTTCTCAGTAACTCTGGATGGAAGAATTTACCGCCCCGGGACCCAAGGACCAGATGTTTTACCCTATCAGGAAGTGGAGGAAAGACACCTGATGAAGCTTTGTTTAGATACATGTTTTGAAGAATTATACACATATCTAAAAGCCCCCCAATCATAACAGCTCATCTCAAAAACTTTTCGAAGGCAAACCCAGGCGTGCAGTCACGTGCAGGTCAAGCAGCTGTGCTCAAGGCCCCTCCCAGTCACTAGTGCTCCAAAAGGGCCCGGCGTCCTGAGAGTTAAGACCATGGGTCATCTCAGCCTCGTTTTGTACTTTATATAAAGGAACCACATGCAAACTGCCCGCTCCTGCGCCTCGCCATGTTGCTAGACCCATGTCCGTCGCTACCGAGCCCCCACTGTGTAATCGTCCCGTCACGCACTCACCACACTGTTGGCAGACGCTTTCGCTATTTCTGCTTAAGGCTTCCTATCAATAACCCACTCTGAAGGTTGTTTGTCTTGGTGCATGTAATGTTTGTTTCTATTTGGGTCGAGACGTGGGAGAGGGACCCTAGTTCATGGTGGGGGCAGGGTCAGCTTCAGGGCTGCTGCCCTGTGCGGCTTCCTCTTCCTCCTCCACCAGCAGAGCTTGGACATTCTGGGTGCCTGCTCTCACCAGCACAGGGGATTCAGCTGACCGCCTTGCATTTCTCTCATTAAATGTTTGCAACGTGCCTTGTTACTTGGCATTTGGATATCTTTTGTTAAGCCTTTTTTTTTCCTAATGGACTGCCTTTTTTCTCACTGATTTATACCAAGTCTTTATACATCCTGCAGACAAGTTCCTTGTTAGTTATATGTATCCAGGTAGAAAGTGTGACACGTCATTGACAGAGAGGACTGTATTACACCAACCTCAACTCCTCACTTTCACCCATCTCCCAGCTTGGTTTCGGCCCAATGCCACCAGCCCCATTTATTCCAGTGAGCCCAAGCACTCGCCAACATTACTGTCCTATGTCACCTTCATGCGGCCTGGGTACAGGTCCCTGAGGCTGCATTCCAGAGGCACCGTGGCAGTCAGATGCATGTGCACCCAGTTCCTTGTGTTCTGGGCCTCATGCCAGCCCTGGCATAGCCCAGCCCCCATTACTGTGAGCTCTCAAAGAACAGATGGTGACAGAGGTGAGCTGCGGACAGGAACAGAGGGCGTGCTGAAGGGCTGTGGCCATCTCTGAGGCCCAGAGCAGCACTGGAGCAGACCTGCAGTGGGAGGCCCTTTACAAACCCCAACATAAACAACTGGACAGGAGCCGCTTGTGCAAGCATTTGTTTTGAAATAAAAGGCTGATGATCGGGCTGCCAGTCAGGAGGTAAGAACCCTGTCTCATCACTGCCAAGGGTGACTAGCTCGTTTCAGTCTGTCAAGGACGGCCCCCATTGTAGCCCTGAACATCCCCCATCTCCGAAACCCCTCAGCGAGAGGGTCACTGTTGAACCCTCTGCTGCCTCTAAATGGTTGTGTGTCTTGGTGAAATATAAAATTCTGGGCTATAAAATCTTCATCTATAAACTGAATGAAAAGTACCCTAGAGGAGCTTTACTTTTCCTTCCATCTCTGACTTTTTGTTGTTGCCATGCTAGGATCTTCTAGTAGCTTTCAGTCAAGAGGCCAATACAAAAATATTCCATGATGGAGGAAAATGCATGCCGTCTCTGTGTTCACCTTCCCCAAATGCTGATGGCTGCCAAGTACTGAGTGCCAGTGTGCCAGGCACTGCGCCATGCCTCTATGTTCACAATTCCCCTATTGCTCACAGCATCCTTGGGATATAAGCTTTACTGTCACATTCTCATTTAAGTGTGTGGAAAGGGGTTTCAGAGGATTGAGCACCAGATTCTATAATATCACACAGCCAGTCAACAAAAGACAGCAGTCTTCAGGCCCCAGACTGCCTGTATCCAAACCCCTGGGTTTGGCCTTAGCGTGTTCCACCAATTTACATCTACTTCTAGGTGCTCTCACTACCCGCCTCACACCTGTCCCAGGACACGGTGCTTCTGTGTGTGTTATCCCGCCTGTTAACTACCTGACAGGGCTGTCAAGTCATCAAGTGAGAGCTCTGAAAAATTAAAAACTGTCTCCAAACAAAATGCACTGCTATTAATAATGTCTGAGAAAGCCAGACTGAATCTACAGCTTTGGACAAGAGGATGTGGCAGGTCTCAATGTATGTTTCTTCTCTCATATCAGCTTTCTAAATCTGATCTTCTATGTATCTAGAGAAGACAGAAACTCATAGAAGGAGAAAAGATATGAGAACAAAAGAGAAAGCCGGAATCTGGGGACCCAGCACCAATTTCCAAGTGTCTACGCCCATCAGCACGAGAAGTTATTGAAAATGTACAGACGTGACAATTCAACTGTTTCCCAGGCCATTTGGAGTCTCGAGTGGCGTGAAGACCTCTGTCATACCATGCCTGGAGATGGAGATTGGACACTAGCCACTGGAAGATTAAACAAGATTTGGGCCAGATAGCAAAATGGAAATTAAATAAAAGAAACAAAAATCGATGTAAGTTGTGAACAGGGAGAGATGGGAGAAGAGCCCAGCAGAGGGGCCTAACTGGTGTCCAGAAAAGGCCTGTGCTGAGCTGGGACTCTTAGAGGGTTTTCAGGTGTCAAGGGGAACAGAGAAATACCTGCTCCAACTGCTGCTGAGGCTCTGATGAAACTATAGATGCTGGTCCGAGGAAAGTGTCCAAATTAAAATACCCACATGCTCCATATGGCTCAGGAGCGTCACAGGCCCATCTACCCCCAGGACCTCTAACCACCACCAAACCCTCATTTTTAAGAGAAGGGAACCTAAGACCCATTAAAGTATTCTGGGTTCTCCAGGATCAGCAAGATCATGGGCGGGAGACCCCAGACACCGCCCAGGTTTCTGTCTCCAGACCGGAGATTTTCCAGAGAGAGCTGGAAGAAATTCCTCTCATCAAGGCCACGGTGCCCCAACTGTCCTCCCTGTAAGTGCCCTGGGTGCCTCCTCCAGCCTGCCAGGCTCTCTCTGCTCACATCCTCTCTCTTTTCTCCTCATCTTTATTCACAGTTGTTCAGTTAATTTACTTCCAGAAAACAAAATCCACTGTGGGGAACTCTTGCTTCTGAAGGCCAATTCCTGCAGCCCCGCAGCTCCTCATCACAGCAGGCACAAGAGAAAGCCTTCAGGAGGGAGGGGTCTCCTCCACCCTTGCTGCCACACTCCCGGGCTCTGCCCGCCCAGGGCAGTTACAAGCAGGCTGCCAGGAGAGCGAGCAGACTTGGCCTGGGGAACGGGGTGTGCGTGGGGAAGCACAGGCTCCAGGGCCCACAGCTCTGATTCCAGAACAAGCAGCTGGGGCCACGGGGAACAGGAGCACATCAAGTTGGACTTCCCCCTCTTCAGGTGCATCTCCAGGGCCTGCTCCCAAAATGGGCAGCTCGCTCGCTGGCTGACTGGCTGGCTGGTTGGTAGGTGGGCTGGCTGGTTTCATGCCAAGGCCCACCTGTGAGCCTGTGAGAGCTCAGGGAGGCTACCTGATCCTTGCCTCCCCGGCCTAGCTCTGCCGTCCTCTCATTCATAATTGGCACAGAGGAGAGAAAACACTAAAACATGGCAGCTCCCTCGCTGCATCGAGGACTTCATGTGACAGCTGTTGGTTCCCACTGCCCTGCCTGGGAGCAGTAGCTGGTGTGACAGCTCCTTGGGGTGCCCCCTCCCCCTGCCTCCGGGCGCGAGGGCCCCCAGTGCCTCATCTCCAGTTCCTCAGCACCATCTGGCGGGGGTGTGTCTTTGTTTGTGTCTTCATTTTTCTTTTTAATTTTACTATAATCCTTTACTTAAAAAACACTTATGTGAGGCTTACTGTGTGCCAGGCAGTGTTCCAAGCACTTATAAAGACCGACTCCCCTAATTCTCACGCCAGTCCTCATTTACAGGTAGGGCGATGGAAGCAGGGCCGTTAAGCAACTTGCCAGAGGCAGCAGAGGCAGCGAAGCTGCCGTCAAGTCCAGGCCCCCCACCGTGATGCAAGGGTAAGTCTCCCTGCTTGGCAGCCCCCTCTCACCCGCCTCCTCGTCCCCTCCCCAATAACTCCACCTTTGCTGCCCTGTTGCTCTGTCTGGGGATCCAGCTGTACCTGCTCGCTTTGCTGGACGCCCCAGCTCCGACGCAAACAGCACGCACCAGCTCCACACCCCCAAGCCGTGCTTGCCACTGCTTTCCAGCAGTTTTGTCTAAAAACTCATCTCCATGTGGCATCTACAAGTTACACCAGGATGTGCTGTGGGCAGAGGACTTTAGGCCTGCAGGGACACTCTGGGCCCCACCTATGGTTTAGCCCCAAGACCTGTGAAGAGCCCCCCGCCACTGCACGCCCCCAGCGGCATCTGTCTAGACCCAACACACACACCTTTCACTTCACTCAGCTCACATCCCCCAAATGGCCTAAAGCCCAAACCCGAATCTCCCCACCAAGGCCACCCACCCCCTCTGCTTCCCTCAGCTCTTTTACTTGACAGCTGGAGGCAGACGCCATCCCCGGGTGACCTTGGGCTCCCTCCTGTCGCATGAGGCTTGGGGGGCTTGGGCAGACACTGCTGGAGTCCAATTTCGATCTGTTCACATTTGAGGCCTTGCTACTCTCCCTTGAATGGTCCCTCTGTTACCCTACTCTCGGTCTAGGCGAAGCCTCTCCGAGGCAAGCCTCATTAAAAAGCACCCCATCTCCCAGCTTTCACAAGGAATAAGTTACTGTCTGCTTCTCTTCCTCAATCTGCATCTCATTTGTTACCAGTACTTTCTTCCTTTGGGTCCCTTCAGTTTTCTAGAGCCCATTAAAACAGCCACGTCTGCCTTACTCGTATAAGATTAGGTTCCAAGATCGGCAAACCCCTCCTTTCATGTCTTGGGCAATTTATTCTTCATCTTCTTGAGCATGTCACATGCTTTTTGTCCTTCGCCAGCATTCTTTTTTTTTTTCCCCAGGCTGGGATTTGAGTTTGATAGGAATGTTGCCACTAGTCATCCCCTATTACGCAGGTTGGTGGGATGGGAGGGAAGGCCCCGTATTTCTCACTTGGAAGCTGGGTGCATTGCTGGATTCGGTCTACACAGAGGAAAGGAGAAGGAAGCCATGGGTGCAGACAGCCAGTGATGGGGGCAAGTGGGATGTGGGGAGAGCGACCCTGAGATATCTCTAGCTGCAAGGCACTGGATTTTGCCTCCCTCTCTAGAACGCTTATCTGAGAAATTGGCACCTTCAGATTAATCAAGTCTGCAGGATAACTGAGGGAAGAGGAAGGAGAGAAGGGAGGGAGAAAGAGAGAAAAGGACGCTGTATGGGATATACAGAACAAACCCCGGCAGTCCCTCAGCTGCACGGGAGACGGCCTAGGAAAGTCTAGCCTGCGGTAAAGAGCAGCAAGTTCACCGATAAGTCGGGGACTTAGCAGCCATAGTTATACTCATTAGCACCTATATAGTGTCACAATTTCCAACCCACTTCTCCTAGTGCTTAAGTGAGCACTAGTGAATCTGATCCTCCCAAAATTAATAACTGATGTCCTAGAACTGAATCATGGCCCTTTGGGACACAAATGTCACTCCCTGTACCACACAGTCTCAGAGAGTGACACACCCAAGTTCTGGTCTGTGTTTTCACGGTGGCCCAAAGAGCCCCCATCAGAAGACAGATATGAACAGGGCCTAGGGACACAGATGCCAAGTCAGCCTTTGGCTGGCAGCAAGACTTCAAGGAGCAGAGGAGCCCCCCGCAGCCTCCACCCTCCACCCCACCCTGATGCTTCCAGTGCCTTTGCGGGAACCCTCCTTATCCACGCCTGGGCTCAGCGTTGTAAAGTCAACTTGTCCAAACATGTCACAGGGGCTGCCTTAGAGTCAGACTAAATGACAGGATGGAGCCCACACTCTTCCTTGATCCCTGATCAAAAAGAGAAAGAGAAGAGCGGTGAAGCCACAGGCAGTGGTGGCCACAAAGCTGGCCGAGGCCTGGGTAGGTCGGCAGGGACGTGGGGCCGCAGCCACTGCACACTGAGCTCTGCAGCAGTGGGAGGGGCCCGCTGCCAAGCCAGAGCTGGACTCACCCCCAAGAAGCATTTGACCCCCAAGTACGGGTTCAGCCCCACTTCGAAGACAAAGCACAGTTAATAGCTTTGAAAATGCACAGTTGGAATAAAAATTGTTACCAAAGTGGGTCCTTCAAATTTTAGATAAAAGCAATTGCCTGTGAAAGCTTCAGTCAATCGAGTGGAGCTGAATGCAGCGAGATGACTTAATGCAGCTATGATAGAGTCAGGAGCCAGTGCAGGGAAAGGTCAAGGGGGCAGTCTCTGTCTGGAAGCAAACAGTCCCTGTCTGTTTTGCCACCGGAAGACGAGGGGCTCGGAGGGGCAGGGGAGAGAACAGGTCCCTCCGCAACCTGGGTCCCCGGCTTGTCTGCTTACAGCAGCCTGCTGGTGAGCCTGTACTGGCGGGGATGCCCCTGCCCCTCTCCCTCCTCCACCCTGCCCTGCTCAAAGCCTGCTGTGCTCCCCGAGTCAGCTACACCCAAGAAGTCTGCCCGGTGCTCAGCACAGCACCTCCTCTTTCTAACCTGGATCTGACGATCAGATTCTCCTCCTGTAAGGAGCTCAGCATCTCTGCAAGCAGACACAGCAATGTCAACAGCCCACTGGTAAGTTGTGTTAGAACCTAGTTCTGGCACTGTGGGGAACCAGAGAAGATGCCCCCACCCCGATTCCAGACACTGACAGGAGCAGCCTCGCCAAAGAAGGGGCCACTCAGGAGCCTAATAAAGAGGCCAGCATGAGGAAGATGAGGGATGGAACCTTAAGAACTGGGTTCCATTGCCAGGGTGAGAGCTGAGCTGGGTGTGATGATGGGTGAGGCTGGAGGGGCAGGTGGCTGACAGTGCAGACTCAGTTTCAATCACTAGACAAGAAGCAAATGGGAGCAAGGTCCACCTCCATGGTGGAGAGATTTCCAGATCCAGGGAAAAGAGGATTCAGCATGTTTCCACACCGCCTCATCCTCCTCGGCCTCTCTCTAGTTCCCACAAACAATCCCATCTCTTCTACCACTTGCTGATTCCCTGAACAGCTGTCAGGTCCCCACACCTTACTGACACACAGAATATTCAGGCTTGGTGTGAGCATGGTCCGGCCCTCAACTCAATCAACTTCGGTAGCTGTGTTTCCCCGAGATCCCTTCTGCCCCGTCCTTTGAATTGGAATTAGTTTGAACAGATACGCTTGTCTCATTAGTCAAGAGATGACATCTCCACCAAACAGTATCTTACCCACTGTAGGGGCCAGTTGACTAAAAGGAGGAATGGCTAATTGAGGAAGAATAGATCAGTGAAGGAAAGTTTCCCCAGGAACATGAGAGAACAGTAATGTAAACGTTACCCCAGCTGTCACTGGTTGAGAGTGTTTTATGTTCTTGTTTACAAGGGTATAAAAATACTCCATTATACAAATAGACCATAAGAGAAGAGGGCACAGAGGCTTTTGGGAAAGAGAGGCCCTGGAAGGTTATATTATGAGGGAAAAGATTGTGTACTTACACTATCTAGTGTGAGTATTTAGCCAGAGGGGAGTGGATACACACATAATTAATGAGTAGTTATTTCATATTAAGCAAGTTGCTAAGTATATTGCAAGGATTGATCTAGTAAGTCTGGCACTTTTTTTTTAGTTTATTTATTTATGCATACAAGCTGGGGTGCAGGCCAGAGGTGTGGGGCAGTGAGAGGGTTCACCAGAGACAGAGTGGAGAGCAGAAGAGGCAGATGGACTGAAATACACTGCTGAGGGGAGCAGCGGGCGAGGCAGGAGAGGTCTGCTGCGCCGTGTGGGAATCTCCCCAGCCGGCCAGGCATTGAACTTGTGCTGCAGCTGCCAACAGCTCCACAGTGCTGCACTTAACCCGCTGTACCACCAGGGAGGCCCAAGTCTAGTACTTTTATATTTTGCCCATAAGGAAACTGAGGCAGAGAAGTTAAGTAAACTAAAGAAGATACTTGGGTAGAGAAGGGCACTGCCATCCTAGCTGCACTGCTGCACTACATGCTCTACACACATGGACACATGGACACACACATGAAAATGGCATGATCTGCCCCAAATTAAAGGAGGGTAGATCACACGGGGGTGGTGATAGAAGCACAGCTGAGGCCTTGGTGGACAAGGGGGCATTCACCGACTTGTGGATCCTCTGGTGGCAGTTGTGGGACTCAGAAGTAAACAACTGATCATATTCTATCACGGTCCCCCTCACTGTGAGGTTCACAGGGGAAATCAATACACAGAGCAAGGGCAGCCGGGCTCTGCTTCATGGCTGTGATGCCTGGGCTCCGGGCCTGCTACTGAAGACCACATGATCAGCTTGGCCCCAGACACAGGCAGCCCTTTGTCCCTCTCTAGATTTTGCCTCTCCTGAAAACCTACCTAGGAGGAGTAAACCATCCAGGGAGGAGAAACCAGAGCCAAAAGCAGCCTGACCCTGGTAGGATCTGCCCTACAGACCGGGCACAGCCTGGGTGGCCTGGCCTCCTCTCCAGACTGGCACACGCCACTGTCCACGCAACAGTCCACCTGGCCACACAGAAAGCCTGAACCCAAATGTGGACCCTCCGATGCAAACTGGGTCCTCCTCTCATTCTCCTTCTTCAGAGAAAATGGCACCACGACCCCACAAGTTGTACAAACCAGAAATTGCCCCAGGAGTTGGGAAGAGGAGAGCGGATGCTACTGGAAGGTGCCCTCAGCCCGGCTGCCGCAAGAAGGAGTGTCCTGCAGTGTTGTTCTCAGCCTGGGCAATCAGAAGCGCTTCCTCGCCGGGATGGCCACAGGCCCTCCTACCAACGAAGCTCCCAGAGTGTTCACAATGACTTGGGAGTGACAGAAGTGTATGGAGGAGAGTAATGAAGCAGCAGCAGCCAGGAAAAGAAGCTAAATCGAACTTTCCATCCTGAAATAAGCCCTGGGGTATAGTCAGTGGAGGGGCACCCTGGCTAAAGTCCCGTGGAGGAAGAGGGGTGAAGGCCACATGCAAGGCCAGGCCAACTGCTGCAGAGGAGAGGGCAGTTCCTAGAGGGTTCCCTGCTACTCAGAGATGAGGGAAGGGGGCGGGTTAAGAAGAGCTGGTGCAGCTGAGCCTAGGAGAGAAGGAAATCAGTGGGTGCTTGGAATTTTAGGAAAACCAAGGTGGACATCCTAGGTAGAAGCCAGAGGTCTAATGGCCATCCAGGGAATGGAACAGAGGAAAAAGCAATGACTGTGGGTGAGATGAATGGATATCTAAGCTCGGGGCTGGCCAGGAGGGTTCTTAACACAAAGCACTCATGTAACACTTGGTGTTTCTACTATGGAGTATGCTCTGTTCATTAAGTGCTAAATGTAGCCATGTGGCAAGATTTCTTTTTTGGTAGCTCAGCTATCCCCAGCAGTGCTCAGAAGGGGGAAGAGATGTGCCAAATGGCAAAACTCCATAAAACTAATTACCTGGGAAATTTGTAGAGAAAATGCATTGTGATACAGGTGCTATGTGTAGTTTCTAAGTCAGGACAAGCCCTCCATTTATGAGCCATAAATGAAAATATTGAATATGTGATGTCTATTAGCCTCGCGGCTCCACAGTCAGAATAACTTGTTAAATGTACCTTCGATGCGTGAGTGCCAGCAGCCCCGCCGCGGACTTCCCGCACCATCCCTGTCCAACCCTGACTCAGGAGTCTCCTCTCCTGAGTGTTTGGGTTTGGGTTTTGAATGCCCCTGTGGCCCAGACCTGAGCGGATCACCCAGTCCTGATTGGCAATGCTCCAGTCCAGCATCAACCACCCTCCAGCTGAGCTCCCGGCTCCCCACTCATCCCAAATGTCCTCCAACATTGACTCTACCTCTCCTCCCCTCTCTAAAGATGAGAGTGAAGAACAGATTAAGGTGATGATGTAAATGCGTTGTAATAAGTATACCTTAGCCATGTGACAAGGAGTATGAACACTTACTAAAACAAACGTCCAATACCTCCTCCAGCGTCCTCATTCTCAACTGATGCCCTTGCCTCTTGTCTCACTGAGAGCGCTGAAGTATAAAGCATGTTGCCCCATCGCCCACACGTGCCGGGGCATCAGACTGCCCGGCTTTGTCTCCTGCCCTCTGACGTGGACCGACACGCTCGGCGCATCCTCCATCTCCTCTGTGCACGGAGTCCCGCCTCTGCCCCTGCCGAGGACGTTCCTCTAGCATTCTCCCCCTTCCTCTCCCATGTCATCAATTCTTTCTCTCCGGTGAGTTATTCCCATAGACAAAGGGGTGAGACACCCCGAGGGTGACTGCCAGTGGGCCATCTTCTTGTGTCATTCCCATCCTGAATCTGTGACTTGATTCTGGTCAGAAGCACTCAAACAAGGCACGGAGACAGAACTCCCTGGATTATATCTGGCGAAGGGGTGAGGGCCTTACAGATGGGATGAAGTCCCTGCTCCTGTTGACTTAGATTACCCAGACTGGGCCTGAGCTAGTCAGAGGGAGACCCTTTCTAAAAGGACCGGGGCCTTCGCTGAGACGGGAGGCCATTGCGCTAGCTTGAAGTGAGCCGTCACACTGGGGAGGCCACCACGACGCCTAAGCCCATGGAGCTGGCAGCTGCAAGGAAGCCCAGACCTCGTCCTGGATACAACTGCAAGGAACTGAAGTCAGCCAGTCACCTGTGAGCGTGAAGGGGATGCTAGTTCCCTAAAGGAGCAAACCCAGCTCCTCTGTGGCTGGACTCCAGGCCTGGACTAGAGGAAACCAAGGGAACTTGTACATTGTATTAAGCCACTAAGTTTGTGGTAATTTCTTATACAGCAATAGAAGACTAATACAGCAGGCGACACACCTTTATTTGTTCTATTTAGAAAACCTCTCCTGATCTCATTTCTGCTGCAAGTACCTCCTCTTTCTTTTTTTTTTTTTATGATAAAAGCGTAAAAAGTGGGCTGATGTGGGTCTCAAATTCCCTTTAATTCTCTCTCAAACCTACTCCAATCAGACTTGCACTCCTCAGAAACTGCTCTCCTCTGAGATACCCATGACCTTGATGTTACCAAATTCTGCAGTAAATTCTCAGCTCTCAATTACTCCACCATCAGCAGCATTCGGAACAGCTGATCACTCTCTCCAGTGTCAAGTCTTTCCCTTGCTGTCTGTAACACCACAATTGCCTGGTTCTCTTCTAGCCTTCTGCCTCTCCATGTGAGTCTCCTTTGCTTGTTATCCTCTTCCAACCTGACTCTGGATACCCCATTCTCAGTCACCACCCACATCACCAGACTGACTTCATTCAGCCTCATGGCTTCAAATACCACCTAAAACTCCATGACTCCGGAACGCGGTGCATCTCAGACTACACCTGTTGCTCAAACTGCAGACTCATATCTCATATGTACACGTACATGTAGCTGACAGGTCACCCCACATCGGGGTCTAAATGAAACAGGACAAACCTGGGGGAACCAGGGTTAACCTAGTGGGAGGGTCCTCCCCCACATTCTTATAACTGCAGGACCTAAAGGCAGATGCATGGTAAGATAATAAAAACACGATTTACTTACAGAGTGGGAGAGAGAAGTCACAGGCTGGCACTTGACCAGAAGCCGTCTGCCCTCCTCCTAATAGCTTCTACTGAGTAGAGACAGAGGTCCAAGTCGAAACCACAGTTGGCAAGCTGGCGGCTCTCCACAAATGCCTTTCCACACCAATGGTTTCACTGCCACAGCCCTGCCAGTTTAACTGCCAAAAGCCTCAACTCGGCCCCTTTTTCACATCAACCCCACCCCACTCAGTGGGTAAAGTTTCTAAACCTCCATCTTCTACCATCTTGTTGGAATGGGGGTGGAGTCTGGAAAGCCCACCTTCTACCCTGGAGTAGGCTGTTAGCGCCACCCACTGGCTGGGAGGCTGCTCCTCACTGTTCCTCTCACAATTTCCCCACCATTTCTGTGGTGATGAAAGTCAGCTGTCTGGAGGCTGAGGCGCAGCCTCAGAAGGCAGTTCTCTCTAGGGCTGCAGTGCTTTCAAAGGAAACAGCAACCAGCTGTGAGGCACTATCCATGCAGGCCAGTGTGGCCAAGTCCCCCATTTCTAGAAAATAGTCAATTAGTTCAACTCAAAAAAGAAAATAATCTCAAAAATGATTGAGAGATTACTACTAAAATCATTTTCTTTCCACCTTCATCCCAATTCTATCAAATAGCACAGCAGAAATATACTTGTAAACTAAATCTATTTCTGCCGGGGCTTTGGTAGTTGAGCTACTGGCACTTTGGCAATTGTATGGCTGAGACTTTGGCAGTTAAACCACTGGTGAGAAGGAATTTCTTGGAGAAACTGCCAGCTTGCCAACTGTGGCTTCAACTTGGACCTCAGTCTCTGCTCCGTAGGTGCTATCTGGGATGGGACAGCTAACTTCCGGCCACATGCCAGCCTGAGTTCTGTCTTTCTCTCTCTCTATCCCTTTTTCTTCCTTTTTCTCACTCCCTGTGTAAATAAACTGTTGTTTCACTTCATGTGTCTGCTTTGGGGTTACGTCCTGCAGTTGAAAGCACTCGAGTGACATCCACCAATGCGTCGACCCCACGCCCTGGAGTTGTCCTTTTGGTAATCAGCGTCTCACATGCATGTGTCTGAACTGGAGCTCCAAAATTCCTGCACTTAGGTGTTTACTAGTAACTCAAAGGCAATATGTCTGAAAAGGCACTCCGAATTATTGCTCACCAACCTGCCACTCCACTTCTCCATTTTAGTTAGTGCCAGCTTCGTCCTTCCAGTAGCTCAGTTCAAACCCTAACTTCAGCCTTAACTTCCTTTCATCTCACACATGATATCCAAACCTGTCAGCAAACCCCTTTCTACCTTCAAAGTATATCTAAAATCTGACGGTGTCTCACAAACTTTACAGCTAATCCTTCTGCCCCAGACATACAATGTTTCGGCGATCACTCAACAGTTTCCTAAGTAGTTCCTCAGTTCCTGCTTTCCCCACTACAATCCATTCTCAACATACCAGTCAGAATGTACTATCCAAATATGATCTGATATTTATGCCCCTACTCATCTAGAAGTGACCCATCATGCTCAGAGCTGGAGTTGAGATGTGACTTCATATTTTGATGTCTTTTTGTGGAATTCAGGGCCCTTTATGATCTGCCCCTGCTACATCACTACCTTCAGTTCCTACCACTCTTCCTTTTGCTGTCTCTCCTCTTCCCTCATTCACATCCCTGCTGTTCTTAGAATACTCCAGGCATGTTCCCACCTCAGGACCTTTGCACTAGCTCTTGATGCCTGTTTTTCAGACCTCTTCCCCTAGATAATCAATGATTCCTTACTTCACGCTCTTCACATCTTTATTAAAATCTCATTTGCTACTCTGATCATTTTACCTTAATTTCCTCTATACAGTATTTAATTTTGTATAATATTAGTTTCTAATACTGGAACATACTTCTATGAGATCAAAGACTTTTGTCTCTTTTGCTAACTAATATCTCCCTATTGTCTCAAATAGTCTGGCATGTAATGTTCAATAATTATTTGTTGTATGAGTAACTAACTAAGTAAATATTAAACCTCTGAAAACATTTTGTAGCCCAGGAGAGCAAAGGTCTCAGTTATCAGAGAAGAATCCTTCTTATGACATAGATTCACTGCAGGTAACAGAAAAACAAATTTAAAAATACCTGTTTCATATTTGAAATAAAAATGAGGGAGGGTTTTGAAAATTTTATAGCAAATAACTAGAAACTACATAATAACTAAATTATTTTCCACACTTAATTCAATACTGCAGAAAAGCAATCAGTGTTCGAAGGATGGATTTGATAACAATATTTAACCAAAAGGGAAAAATAGAGAAAGAAAAGATGTGACTTGACTATTTTATACACAAAGTCATCAGTCTTTAAGTATTCTAAGTGTAGAAAATCTACTGGAATTCCCTTTCTTAAAAATATTTACTTAAAACATTCTCCAGATCACTGGACTCAATAATAGGGGAATTTTGGTGTGGGGAGATACTAAGAAAAACCGAGTGATGAATGGCGAAGTTAAGTCGGATAGGTCTAAATAATTTGCTTTAAATGTGGTCATAAAATTGATGTAAAAGGCAAACCAGGATTAAAGTAACAAAGTATACAAAGGAAAGGACACGCTAGGGAAACAAAAGCCCCATGCTGTTTAGGGAGGTTAGAGTTTTTATTTTGGCTTAGACTTTAAGCAATTAGAAACATAAAGGTTTTTTAAAGCTTTAAGGTATCCAATACTTTAATTAAAAACTGGATGTTAGCTCTATCAAATCATTGTACATGATAAAACCAAACAATGAATAATCTATTTAACAAAAGAATAATTAAAAAAAACCCTTTGAATACAAAGTTCCATAACGGTAATTAAAATAAAGTTATTTATATATCATTCAAATCTTCTCAATTCTTTTCACTGAATTTACTCGATCAAAGACTGAAAATGGTTTATAAAAATATCTCACTGTGGCTATGTTCTTGTCACGTATAAATTATCTGGTGTCTACTAGAGATTTTTTCTTTTTTTTCAAAGAAGTCATTTTCGATAAAGGAGGGTCATTAACCTACCACGCACTCTTAAGAAGAGAGACCAATGGCAAAAATCAGAAAGAGTGCTCTGTGAATAAGGAAGGGACCGGAAAGGACTCATGCAAGATAATAGGACACCTGAAATCAGAGGAAGATGGATGGAGAAAAGGCAGGTTGACGAAGACCTGGGCCCTGTACTCTGTACTAGAGATCAGACTCGTGGGAGGTCAGAGGGAGTGTCCTGGAGAGAGGGGTGAGGTTAAGAAGGGTGTCCATATTTTCTTCTATACATTTTATGGTTTCAGGTCTTACATCCAGGTATTTTATCCATTTTGAGTTGACTTTTGTGCAGGGTGTGAGGTAGTAGTCTAGCTTCATTTTTTTGCATGTGGCTGTCCAGTTTTCCCAGCACCATTTATTGAATAGACTGTCCTTGTTCCACTGCATTTTCTTTGCTCCTTTGTCAAAGATTAGTTGTTCATAGATAT
>PVIJ01019505.1:0-23385 GCA_004024925.1 Scalopus aquaticus
ACACACACACACACACACACACACACACACACACACAAAACCAGATTAGGAACTCATGCCCTTAAATAGTTGCTGACACAAATGTTCTTTTATAAGCCCTTGTAAATTGGAGTTTGTATTTAAGTCAGTGTCACCCTTTCAGTTTTAGACCGGGCAAGCTTTTCCAGGAAAAAGGACAACTTCTGAAGCATGCACATGAAGACTTGCAATTCCAGAAAACTAGACCTCAGGATTCTTCTAAAAAGAAGACTGTATATTATATTCTATACATTTTTAAGGTATTATAACTGTATTTTTTTTAAAAGACGTGATAATAATTTATAAGGTAAGATCATCTCGGACAAATTGGAAATATTGAAATCTGATGCACCAGTAATATCTAGGGTAAATGCTTCTGAAATCTTGATTTATTAAAAGCAATGAACGTATTTGCAAAAGCCAGTAACTCTGACTTGGACAGGAATATTCTCAGCTTTTCCCTGTGATTTTTACATTTGATTTCTATGATTAAGAAAAAAAATACTTACTCTTGCATGTATATTTTCCTGTAAGAGAGGGGAGAAAAAGTAAAAGTAAATTAAGGTAAATCCACATATTTGAGGTATTATGCAAACATTATGAACCTTTTAAAATCCTAGAGAATTTATTTCACACACTGAAAATTTATTTTAGTATAGGTATATAATTTTTGTTTCAAAGTTTCTATAAACCCAAAAGCTTGATTCAGCTTATAGCTAGTATATTTTGATCACGTGAAATGGATCTAAATTTCAAGTTTTGCTTACATTATGAAAAAAAGAAGGTATGACCTTGTAAAAAGAGAAGCTATGACCGTGTCATAGGAGAAAGTAAGATCACAAGGGAAAGTGGGGCTGACTTGCGGAAAACTCTCCATTCCCTCCTTCCATTTAGGGCCTCCTGCCACAAGCAGTCTCACCCCCAGGTCCGGCTTCACTGGCCTTTCTTCCAGCAGCCTCCCCCCAG
This sequence comes from Scalopus aquaticus, assembly GCA_004024925.1. NCBI lineage: Eukaryota > Metazoa > Chordata > Mammalia > Eulipotyphla > Talpidae > Scalopus > Scalopus aquaticus. Next base: position 985 of record PVIJ01019505.1, read on the forward strand.
GCACCGTGCGGCTCCCGGCCACCCATGCTCCCTGTCTTTGTGCGAGGGTCCCCTTCCCACGGAAGCTGCCCCTGATCCACTTATCAAAATTGTCCCTTTGCCCTCTCTACTCTTGATCCTCATGCCCTGATTTCTTTCTCTGCATAGCACCTGTCACTTTCGAATACACTAGGTAACTTCCGTATCTACTTATTGTCTCTCTCTCATCCCCAGCAGGGTGTACACTTGCTTTTTTCTGTGCTGGGGGCTTTACCCAAGAAGTGACTGGCACACAGTAGGCGTATAAAACTGTTAACGAACCAAAAAGCATGGGAATTATTCAGGCTCACTTTCAGGTTTAAAGAACATGGAAGTTTTTCTCTAAAAACCTCATGTGGCTGTGGAGAAAGAAAGTAATAACCTGTGTTAATAATCTGCTGACCTATCTCTGGGTTCCAGTCTTTGGGAATACAATGTTTTCAATAAAAAGAATGCTGTGACCCCTCCTTCCTATAACAATAGATGGGTTATTGCCATTCAGTGATTGAGAATAAATTTAATGATAAATACCTATCCCGAATTTCATAAATTTTAATGAACTCAGTTTTAAAAGTGAATCCTGATGTATCTAGGAATTGCTGGTGTAAGTGTGTGTGGTACTTGTTCCTTCGATCTTCAGGCCTGTTATATGGCTGGCGTCCCAGTCACCATGGAGAAACTAGGAAGTGCTGAGTCCAAGACCTTCTACTCAGGAATCAAGTACAGAATTATAATCTGGAAAAAATCAGCAGCTGCCACAATTTCAGGCAATTATTACCAGCTGTTTGAAGAACTCTCCTACAACAATAAAACAAACTACAAACAACTGTCCCCTGACCAACAGTTCCTCCCACTCATTTACCTAAAGCTGGCGTTCTTGCCCTCATTTCTACTCTCTTCTACTGGGGGATTTCATATGCTCCCACAGATCACAGATCAGAAAATTTTAGGGAGAAGACGAATCGAAATGCAATTTTCTCTGGAAACAAACAAACAATGTTGTTATTTGGGAATCAAAGCACAGGCTTTGAAGTCAAAAGAAAAGATTGTTCTTTTCACTCCCAAGAAGACAGTGAAGTTCTTCCTTTTTATTTCTTCTTTTCCAACCAAATAAAACTTAAATATTTTAACATAAATGAGACATCATTTTTTTTCTTGTTATTTATGTCTTTTACATTTTGTATTCCCCATGGGCAGCCCACCACCAATTCACCCATGATCCATCTCCATGGTCCCCGGTATTCTCCTCTCTTCCATTTTGTGCCCTTATCATCCCCGACATCATTTTTAATATAAGTATAACATCATACAGAGAGAAACCTAGATACTGTTGGGAGCTCCAGAAGGATGGCATTACCTTAACCTCACCTTTCATTTGCTCACCATTAAAAAAAAAAAATTGCCCTTTAGGGTTTCCCTGGTATCCTAGGAGTAAAGTCTCAGCGTTGTCACCGCTATGGCTTAAGTTCCATCCCCGGCCAGGGAGCTGACCCACATGGCGCAGCAGACCTTTCCTGTCTCCCCGCTGGTACCCTCAGCAGTGTATTTCAGTCATTCCATCTGTTCTGCTCCCCATTCTGTCTCTGGTAAATCCTCTCACCCTCTGCCCCCGCACGTCTGGCTTGCACCCTAGTTCTTCTACACACACACACACCCAAAAAAAAAAAAAAAAAAAAGAAAAAACCCACCAAGATATATTTTTTTAAAAATCTCCCTTTAGCCTTAAACTTTCCAGTGAACCCAGGTCCATGACAATGACAATTCAGGAAGGAAGAAGTTGAATGGAATGGTTTTCCAATTTTATGAGATAAAGTAACAAAATTTCCAGCACCACACCAACTACCCTCCTGGGCTCATTATAAATGGACACAGTGTGGCTTTTCCTGAGAGATTCTATACAGTCTTCATATAAACACAATGGCATGTACCAGCAAACTAATTTGCCAAAACTGATTTAAATGTGGGGGCAACTTTAGAAAAATACTAGCAGCAGGAAATACAGTGGACAAACTGAAGTCTCTTCCTTTCCTTCCATGCTGTGTGAGCTTGGAGTAGCTGGAGTGGAAATAGGACCTTCTAGAGCCAGAGGCCGAGAAGTCACACATTTTCCTCCTCAGGATGGTGGTCTTGGGTAGGAAGGGGAAAATGTAGGCAGGCGTACAACACTAGACATGAAGCTGGAAATGGTGTCTCCCAGCTATAGAAATGTGGAAAAGCCCCTTTGTTCTTCTCCTATTACAAAATGAACAGATCTGGAGAGCTCTGAAAGTGACATTTAAAAGTAGAAAAGCAGAGAAAGGAGGAGACAGGCATATGGCTACACCTGCATTCACAGTGATTCTATATTTCGTGTTCCTTGACATGCAGATCAGAAACTTCAACTAAAGAGGCTAAATCACCAGACCTTAGCAGATAGCCTGCATCCACCGAAAGACCCCGAATGCGGTATTTGCGCAATCTTGGGGGACACTAATACAACTCTGCCAATATCCAGCTGAATAAATAAAGACATTCAGGCTCCGACCCGGAGGCTGGAGAGGCAGATCTGGCACTGTGCTTTGGCACAGTTTTCCTCTTTTCTTTCTTAAAGTCTTGAGACGCTGAAATGACGGCTGAGGGTGATGTAGTCGGGGGCAGCCACGTGCTTGGGAGGAGGCGGGGCTGTGATTTCTAAGGGAGGTTTGGCTGACTGCAGCCCATGGCCTGAGGGTGCTGGCTGGATCCCATCCTTGCACTCAGTCTTTTTTTTTTTAAGATTTATTTATTTATGCATACAAGCTGGGGTGCAGGCCAGAGGCGTGGGGCGGTGAGAGGATTCACCAGAGACAGAGCGGGGAGCAGAACAGGCAGATTGATGGAAACACACTGCTGAGGGGAGCAGTGGGCGAGGCAGGAGAGGTCTGCCGCGCCATGTGGGAATCTCCCAGGCCGGGCGTCGAACTCACATCGCTGCTGCCGACAGCTCCACAGCGCAGCGCTTAACCACTGCGCCACCAGGGAGGCCCTGTACTCGAGTCTTTTATGGGGGTGAGGCGTGGGGAGCGGGACAAAGCCCAGGAATCTGCTCTTGTAATCCACATCCCTGGTGGATCTGGGGCAGGCAACTCACACACGAAGCAACGCTGGCCGAATTTTTAAGAAATGCAAAATTATTTTCTGGATATAATGTTATTTTCTTTTGAAAGATAAGGGGCCTCAAAGAAGAGCCCAATGTGAGGAACCCAAGTGTGCTTCAGAATCAGAAAATCCCTCCACCATCCTTTAGAAAATCCCTCCAGAACCTCACCGGGACACATTCTGGTGCGTCACTGGGATCGGCGCCGTGTTTTCACTGAACTTCCCAGTTGGTTCTGTTTAGCTACTTAGCTGGAAGGGGTGCTTCCGGGGAGCCAGCACTTGCCTGAGGTAGACATTTTTTAATATTTTCAACATTATCTCATTCTCTTAATACATATGCATTGCGCCCTCAATCAACACATTTTAATTTTGGACCAAGTGCTCCTCGGTTCCTTAAAAGTTCGCTCTGGCGGTTGAGGCGGGACAGGACGCCGCCTCCCTGGTGGGGACAGCATCTCCTGGTGGGGCAGAGGGGACGCCACACTGACCGGTTATGAGGAATTGGAAGCTGCTGTGGAGGCTTGCGAGGCCGCCGCGAGGGAAGGCAGACGCACGGGTAATAGCTTTGACAGATTACTTGGCCAGGGAAATCAAGCCCTGGGGTGTTCCGGCCTCTCTTCAGCCTATAAACCTGTTTGAAAAACCTGTTTCTCAGAATTTATTAAAGCTTTAGCTCAATCGAGGTCAGCATTATAGTAATGTCAATAATTCTCCGTTTCCAGGCAGGCCAGTACAATTCATCATTAACTTTATTTTCATGGAAAGGCAACTTTGAGGGGAAACAGCTCTAACTTAAGCTGTTTTATTGTGATTTTCTTTCCCTTAAGAAATAGTTCTGCCAATATCACTTCCTGAGGATTTGGCGCTTTCTGAGCTTTAGCGCCCTCCAGCACCTGAACGGATTCCCCCAATCAGAATGGTGCTGACGAGGCAAGATTTGGGCCATCACCAGGCTTCCCAGGAAAAAATCAAATAAGCCGCTGGGGCTGGAAGTAATTTTCAATAATTGGGCCTTGAGGCCCAAATCACTTGAGTGTCCAAATCACTTCTGCCGTTAGCCGCTGCTCAGGAGGCATGAGGCCAAGCTGCACTGCCCACTGGAATATTCTGGCAGAGTGCATTTCTTTCTCTTAGTGGCCAAAAGCTTAATGAATAATAAATTACTGTTCCTCCCCCTCTGAACAGACAGCACCACTTCCGGCCAGCTGTCAGGATGTTAAGTACAACCTCTGGGGGTATGGACCCCAGTCCCGTGCTGGCTTGGAGGGATTTCTAAGGGGCTAGCTGTTCACTTGCTATGAGACTGCCCTCCTTTTTTTCTGGAAACTGAAGAAGGAAAAGGCCTCATGACTGACACTTCCTAATTGAACCGTGTCACTGACGTAAGGCGGAAAAGGTGCTTCTTCACCCCAGGGTAGCACCATGCTTTCTCCCCGGGGTGGGGGGTGGATATCTGTGTATTTAGAAGCCTGTGCTCACGAAACACAAATTTATTAAGATGGAAACAACTTCAAACGTTGAGGCTTCTCTAAGCTGACTTGTTCACAGTGAACTAAACTGAAAATAGTGGGGACATCATGAGCTGGATCTCATCACGTGACACTGAGACCCACCTGCCCCCATTAAGGGCCCTGTGGGCAGGGTATCCTTATTTCCTTTTGTTTTCTCAGTACCCAGAACAATGCCTGGGTGCACAAGCTCTAAATAAATGTTTGCAGTTTATGTGAATTTATTCTTTTCCATGGTATGAAGAATGGCTTAAGAACGACAGTAACTTAGTAACCAGCAGAGGGCAATAAAGTTAATTAAAAAAAATTCTTCCATTTAGATCCACTTTCAGACCCAGCCCTGGCCGGGAGGCTATTTCCTGAGTAGTAGCCTCAGTCTCCTGACTCTACCTGAATTCTGCTCCCAGTCTCATGTACACAGTAGGGTTCGACCTCTGCCCCCGACAGCAGAGCCTAGAAGGGGGTGAACTTGAGGGTGTGGCTGGCTGCTGTGCCTTGATTCACGTGCCTCAGCGCTTGCTGCTGGGCTAGCTCCTGGCCTAAGTGAGGTCACAGGAGGAGAGAGAACTCTTAGAGATCAAAAACCACAACAGGACCTCCCTGGTGGCACAGCGGTTGAGCGCTGCGCTGTGGAGCTGCCAGCAGCACCCGATGCGGGTTCGACGCCCGGCCGGGGAGATTCCCACATGGCGTGGCAGACCTCTCCTGCCTCGCCCGCTGCTCCCCTCAGCAGTGTATTTCTGATCTGCCTGTTCTGCTCCCCACTCTTTCTCTGGTGAGCCTTCTCGCCGCCCCCCGCCTCTGGCCTGTACCCCAGCTTGAACAAAAAAAAAAAAAAAAAAGACCACAACCGACACTCTGGGTAAGATGCGGGCAGTGATGTCGGTTGTAAGTTCCATGTGGTAGACAGCAGCATCACAGTAAGATACCAATTGCATCTAGAAGAATCATCCCAACACAGATACACTTTTTGAAGGGAAACTTGCACTTCCAAGGTCACTGCAGCACTATTTCCAATAAGCAAATTATGGAAACAAGCCAAGTGCCCCAGGACAAACAAGTGGATTGAGGAGATATGGTACGTACCAATGGAATACTACTCAGCAATCAAAAAAGACAAACTCATGTCCTTTGCAACAAAAGGATGGCGCCGGGGGGGATGACGCTAAGCCAAGCAAGGGAGAAGGAGAAAGACAAATACCAGGTGTCACTTATGTACGGAATATAGAGAAACCAGACAAAGTGTCAGATTAAGCTAAACTCATAGATAAACCCTTGAAAGCAGACTACAGAACTGAGACATTCAGAGGGGGAGGAGGAGGGAGGGAGGAGCGCACAGTGGGGAGGGAGCACAGTGGACTGTGGTGGTGCTTTGGTGGAGCACCAGAAGGGGTGGTTCTATACTTCCACCATACAAACACCAATGTAAAGCAAGGTTACCTCAATAAAATAGAGAGTCATCCTGACACACGCCCATATTTACACACATATACACATTTACAATGAAAATGCAAACTGCAGTTACCACTACAAGGTGGGTTTTGAGTTTATGCATGCGTTCTTCTAGATTTGGAATTTTATAGTGAATAGACATTTCTTAGAGATTAAAAGAGGTCTATTATGGAGCACATGCCTCCCCAGCCAGGAAGGTAGGCATAACGCTACTGAGACAGACTTCGCCAGCCCCCAACCCCCGATGCTCACAGCAAGTGGAGAAACACAAGCTTCCCCTGACTTTGTAACACCCCACTGTAGTGGTCAGGGGCCCGTGCAGCCTCACAGATTCCTTGAGCTTTGTGGGAGCAGCGAGCACAACTGCCTTAAGGAGGGGCCCTTCTTCCCCATTTCAGTTTTTAATATTGTACTCTTCTAGCTTTGCAGAGCCCTGAATTTTCTCCCATGTTATTTTTAGTCCTCCTCGCAGGTGAAGGGAAAAAAAAAAAGTCAATCAGGGTTTCTGGCATGTCAGCTTTTCACAAAGAGAACGCAAAGTGGAGCTCCCAGCAAGCCTCATCAAACCCAGGATTTATGTGCGGCCTTTCATCTGCCCCCAGTTAAAACGTTCCCTGCCAGGCAGCTGCGCGTGTGCTCAGCGCCATTTGAAAAGGCCTTACTTTAAGGACTGGACACAGTGGCTCAGATGCTGCTTCAGTTCTTCCTCCTTTTCGTAGGACTCCAGCACGCCTTGGGCTTCATCATGGTGATAGCAGTAGATTTTATAAATGTCTTCCAGCGGCCCTTTCATCCGTAAGAAGACTTCCCCTGAGACATGCAAAACGAAAGGAAAATGCCATCAGGTGAGACCCCACTGGCGTTCCACATGCTTGTCATCAGACAGCGCGATTAGCATTAGAAAGTTGGAGGGGGGTTTGGGCCCTGGAAAAAAGTGGAGTGGGCCCCTTCACCCAGGATATTTCTGGAGAGGGCAGACAGCCAGTGAGTTCCCCCCCTTTTTTTCCATCCCATTGCCATCTTCCCTCCTCGCTCCTTCCTTTCTTTTACAACCCAAAGGGTGAAGAGATTAACAGAGAGCAGCACAGGAAAGCTGGCATCCTCGAAGGCAACTCTGCCCTCGGCTGGTGCAGGCCGTGGCCACGGCTGGCCTGTGGGGGCTCGGGCCGGGCTGCACTACTGATCTGGACGTGCCACGACTTGGACAAGTTATTTTCAGTCTCTGAACCTGTTTCGTCACCTATGAACTTGGGGGGAAGACCCAATTCCATAGCGTGGCTGTAAAATGTGAAGAGGTGATGTGCATAAAGTTTTGCAAACAGGACATGCACAGCAAATGCTCGAAACTACAGCAGCTGTTAATTTGTTAAGGTATGCGATCTCTCTGGTGGCGCAGTGGGTTAAGTGCAGCGCTGCGGAGCTATAGGCAGCTGAGGCGCGAGTTCGGTGCCCAGCCAGGGAGATTCCCACATGGTGTAGCAGACCACTCCTGCCTCGCCCGCTCCCCTCAGCAGTGTGTTCCCGTCAATCTGCCTGTTCTGCTCCCCACTCTGTCTCTGGTGAACCCTCTCACCACCCCACACCTCTGGCCTACACCCCAGCTTGTATGCATAAATAAATAAATCTTTAAAAAAATAATTTGTTAAGGTATGGACAGGGCAAGGTAAATTGTTTCATTTTATTCCATTCATTCATTTTATTGCACTCACATTTCCAGAGATTCTCTGAAAGGAAAGCAAAGGAATTTAGAGGAATAACATGCTTTCCGCATGTGATGACATAAGGAACTGGCTAGCATTCCTGTTAAAAACCAGTTGTTTGGCATCATGAATCAGGGTTAGGACTGTCTCTTCAAAAAGCAGTGTGGGCTAATTGTAAAAGCATTCACTGTTCTGATAACATTGGGTCTGTAACAGAGGGGACTGACGAAGGTTTGATGTAAACACTCACTCCATCACTTTCTGATGTGCTGTAAGCATCACTACCCAGCCCAGCACTGTGTTTAGGCCACTGGGGAGACACAGGGGAGCTATGACGTCTGCTCTCCAAAACACTGCCAATCTGGGGTGGAGAACAATCTGGGGCCGAGCTCATTAAGAGCGACATGGACCTCCTGATCTGGACCCATCGCCATCCCGCCTTCTACAGAAACAGAGGCACCTCTGTATCACCAATATGTCTTGCACACGACTGCTTAACTCCCTCCATATGCAGAGATGAGAGGTTTTTATTAATATGATGGAAGGATGGCCAAACCAAGTTTAAAAGAAATGAATGGTTTTCCCAAGCTTCTGTCAGGAGGTGGTGGCACTGCGGTGCTCAGCCTTCTGCCTGTCCTACCAGAACAGCAGCCAGTGGGCTTGCAAGAGGGGAAAAATCGGGACAAAGCTGCCTCTACCCATTTTAAATGAGAGGGAGAACCCAGTTTTCATAAGTGGGAAAGATGAGTTTCAGAGTGCAGGCCCAGAGGAGCACCCACCGTGCTGAGGTGACCGTTCAATGCCTGGTAAAAAGCCATGGTAGGCAACCAAGAGGCCCAAGCACCACTTCAGAGGGCATTCAGGCTGTGGGGGTTCTGGGCCCAAACTCGAGTGACACCCTGATTAGGCAGAAAGTCACCCCTCAGGCTCCAGACTCCACCCACCCGCAGTTCCCATATTTGCTTCTCACCCTGCCAGCACAGCCCACAGCGCCCTCCTGGGGTGGGGGGTGCTGACTGAGCCTGGCCGGGCAACGGACCTCACGCTAAACAGATCCTTTTCTTGAGAGCCGGTGGCCGGTTGCTTCTGTGCCACTGGGCAGGGGCCCACGCCCGGCAGCAGCGAGAGGCCTCATTCTCCCCTCGGCTTTGCTGAACACTGTGCAAAGGGACGCAGCTGGAAGAACTCAGCGCCACAGTCAGAAATCACTGTCCTGGACGGTTTGTGTGGTGACTTTGGGAATGACCTCTTAACAAAAATCTGTAAGGCGGAAATAACAGCACGTCTCAGGATGATTCTGAGAGTTAAACGGGCTCCCGGAAGTGAAAAACGCCTGCCGCCGGCTGCTCCGAAGTGCCCGCCCGACGGCGGCTCTGCTCTCTCTGGAATGAAGACACCAGCGCTTCCACGTGGTCCCGCCCTTTTCTAATTCACATCAGCAGTAAATGACTTTTTCTTGCCTTTTCATTATCTGGGGTTTCCCTGTGACTATATTTAGACTGTGTGTGGTTTGCTTTTTCATTGAGTTTTCTTTATTTTCAATCTTTAAGGAAATCCACGACTGCCAGCACCCTTGGAGCGGAAGGGAGGGGGAGTCCGGCTTTGGCTCTGGGATTTCACTGAGCTGGTGCCTGCCACCAGTGCGAGTCTGGCCACACAAGCAGTAAGAGACAGAGTGGCCGCAAGAAGAGGAAACAAAACAGGACAGTGAGTAAGGCGTGAGCATCAGATGCGGCGGCCTCCCAGTCACGCGGCAGGTCATCCGCGGGAGAGAGAGCGGGCTCTGGCCCGGGAGGGGAGGAAGGCCCTCCGGGGAGAGAGCCCCGGGCTGTGTGGACCCACACGGCCCAACACAAGATGGAGTGTAAACACGTGTGCTCACCAGAAAGCCGCCAGGAGGAGAGACAGAGTTGAGCACGGCCTCATGAATTCGCAATGGGATCAAAGCAGAAAGGCCACACACAAATGACAAAGGCATTTATTTTACAGCAGTCAAACTATTAATTGTAAATTCTCTTATATTTATTTTCCTGAATAGAAATGGTCTGGTTGGAAAGGATTTATCGCTCTCCCTTTAACTGCAGAATCAAAGCATTTTTTACTCTTTTCCAAGTAAAATTCTGTTGGGCTCTAATGATAATTATTGAAGTCAAAAGCTACATAAACCCTCCAATTGAAGTCATTTATGCACCCAAAGACCAAGCACAACATGGATGGGAGAATGTTCCATCTCCCTCCCAGCCCCACCAATGTATTCTGCTTCATAATAGAGCAGATGAAGCAATGTGTCTTGCAGGAGAAAGTGATTCTGTTTCCACGGTAACATAACTCTGGGCTGCGTTTCTCCGGTGCTGAAGGACAGCTGCTCTGTCTAATGTGTGTGGGTTTGGAGGGATGATGAGCAGTGCAGGAGGGACCGAGCCCAGACCCGTGGAGTAATTTCACCTCTGGCCGCCTGTCACAAAGGCACCAGAAGCCTACAAAATAAATATAACTTCCGTGTGCTTCTTTTTAAAATTTCTACCATCCAAGAATTTCTGCATTGGCTTCATCAAAAGCAATCACCATGCCGAGGTGAAACAAGGGATCCTCATTTTCCCCCAGTGAGCTCCTTTACAAACAGCTTCCAAAAATATCGAACATGTTTTATGTCCACATATCAGTACTCCTAATTCAAAAATTGCTGCATTCATTAATGCAAATCCCCTCACACTCTGATTCTGTACTCCCAAATCCCGAGAAGTGCCACCCCAAACAATACGTGTAATTCTGACCCTGCTCCAAGATGAATTCCCCTGTGGGTACTTATAGTAGGTAAAACCAATGCTAAGAGATCTCCTTGTCTGAGACCTTGTTTAGGAAAATGGCATGAAAAGAAATGAAACAGTTCTATTCTATTCTTCCTCTTTTGGGGGCAACAATGTAATGACATTTAGGAATTCAGCTTAATGAGTGACCAGTATTCATGGAGCACTTTGGCTGGTATTGCAGGTAGAAAGAACACTTCCTTCTAGAATCTTCCATAGGTTGGTAAGGGAGTGAGAAGGGCAAGCTCCCAGGTACTACACTATGTGAACAGCAGGACGATAGAGCTATCAAGTACAGCGGTGAACCTGAGGTGCTCTTAAGGGCCTGGGAGCTATGCGCACAGAGGCCTGCCCTTGAAAGAGAGCTAGGAGTGAGGTGAGTGCAGACACATCCGGGGAAGTGGTAGGTCCAGAGCTGCAAGGGTCCTGTCCACATCTACAGGGAAGACCCACAAGAGACAGCACTGGCAGCAGGGGCCAGACTGTGAAGGGCTGGGTATCACCAAGGAGTTGGAACTTTGCCTGAGGTGACAGAGAAGCGTCAATGCACTGGGCAGCATGTTTCAGAAAGATTCGTTGTACAAAAGATGGCATTTGGAGGAGGAATTAGTGAGACTGAAAAGGGAATGGAAAGACTTCTATAATTATCCAAGAACCACCTCGATCATAAAATCAGGAAGTCACAGCAGTGAAGAGGGAGAGCTCTAGATTCAGTTTGCCTGGTTTTGGCAAGATTTTGAAACTGGGCCAAGATGACACACCTAGAATCAGATGAGCTAACCTGATATTTAAACTCTGCACTCTCATCTCGTTTGTTTCACCCTTACTCACGGATGTCTCATTATAGAATGATCCTCAACTTAAGTGAAAACAAGAGCTAATCTCTAAAGCTGCAGACCCCACTTCCTATCCGGGCAGCCTACTTACATCAAAATAGTCCAGACCATTCCCCAGAGCTCCCAGATCTATAAACATAAATCTCTCTGCTTAAACTTGAACCTCACCCAAACCACACTGTTCATATTGAGCAAAATTCCTTTCCTGCTTGATCTAAGTATCAGGCAAGTGTCCCCTTTGGCACTACAGCTGTGAATCGTGACCTCTTCCTCATGCCATGTGAGGACAGAGAACTGGGACACCTGTGCTTTACACTCTGCTCACACAATTTTGGAGATGTACCGCCAGGTGAGTTTATCTTATGAAAGGTAAACTCCACTTTGGTGGAAGATTTAGTGATGGAAACCGCCAGTCAGGACTACTGGGGCCACTGTGCATGTCTCACGCTTCTCCAGCCACCTAAAATTGCCGTCCTGAAGAAGGGCTTCCCACATTCTCCAGCCTGAAGGCCCAATGCCATCTGTCACTTAGAAAGGCTTTTGCTCCAGTCTCCACCTTTCTAACTCCTTCAAGGCCACACTCAAAGCCACCTTCCAAATCAAGTTTTCCCTCATAATCTGAATTGAATTGATTAATCTCTTCTCTGCACACCTATATTCATCAGCTGTTGCTGCAGGAAAAAACAAAAACAAAAAAGCCAAAAACACTCCCAAGCTTCAAGGCTTAAAGCAAGGCTGTCAGCGTGAGCAGGCTCAGTGGGGAGGTCTGTCTCCCTGTGTGTCATGGGCTTGCCATGGTTTGCAGTCAGTGGGAGGAAGCCAGCTGGCCAGGCAGGGCCCACCCCTCAAGGCCTGGACTGTGTGGGCTGCAGTGCTCTGGTATTTCGAGCCTCCCTTCTCCCTGAGCAGAGAGTGGCAGTCACAGTGGGTCATTTCGCCACATTCTACTGGTCTGAGGAAGTCACAAAACTAGCCCGGATACAGTAGGCAGGGAGCTGAAATGTGACTTCCAACTCCTTCTTCAGATACGGTCTTACCGCTTTAGTCTTCTTTAGAAATTTCCCCTCAAAGTTGCAGTATCTGATTAGGAAATCTGACATTGGGAACATCTATTGCGGCTTCTCTGTAAACCATAATATTTTTAAATTTTCAAATCTTGAACTAATCTTATAAAAGTCGAAAAATATGCCTGTCGCTTTCAAATACCCCTCCCCCAGCTTCCCCAGGGGTGACATCCTACGTAACATGGCACGGCCAGGGGAAGAGAGCTTGGCACAGTGCTGTCACCTAAGCCACACGCCCAACTGGGGTTTCAACACTTGAGCTCTCATCCTGTTCTAGGGTCTACCCAGGCTCCCACTTGCGTCTATAGATGGATCCTCCCCAGTCCTCTGGGCTCTTTAAAAGTTCCTTCTAAGTCTTGCCTTACTTTTCACGAGCTCGACATTCGAGCAGAGTACCGGTCGGTCATCTTGTTGAGGATTCCTCATTGGAGTCTCTCTGCCCGTGTCTAATGTTTTCTCAGCCTTGGCTATAATTGCATGTGTTTTGGACAGAACCACCACAGACATGGTGTCCTGTCCCCTCAGGTTGCTGCATCATGAGGTTCAAGGCGCGAATGGCCGTCATCTCTTGCTATTGTTGACCTGGATCACTTGCTCTCTGCCTGGTTTCTCACTGTGAGGCTAATGTCTTCCTTTCTGGTTATCAGTGACTCAGGAGACAGCTGGGAACTATGAAAGGTAGATGTACGGACTCTGGCTCCCGCCAGTGGGGGTTTTCCTGCAGTGATTACAACTGTAGTGGTTCTCAGTGGCCATTTTCTGTTTTCCTCTGTCCTTTTATATTTATTCATTGAAATCCGCTGTAAGGAAGACCTTTGCCTTGTCTTCATTTATTTATATCACTATGGACTTGATATTTATTTTCTTCTATGGGTTATAGTCCAATACTAACATTACTTTGCCTTGGATATGTAAAATAATATTTTGACTGGGAAACTACTCTATAAGCACAGAGGCACCTAATACATTCAGAAAATTCTGCTTAATGGAAGATATTAAAATTCTGATTATATATAGAGAGAAATGCATAAATATTTGAGCTAAAGTATTTTCAACTCAATACTATTTTTGCCATCTTCACATTCCATTTTTTTTATTTTAAACAAAAAAAAATCACCAAATTGTTTCAACTTATGATTTTCAAATATTTTCCCAAATATGAATATTGGAAAATCTGATAACAGGACACAACTATTTATCCTATTTAATATTTAGCCTATTAAATGGGAGCTCCATCAAAAGCATCCATCCATAAGTTTGCTGAAGTATAATTACAGAATTTTAAAATTAAGTATTTTCTATAGCACAAACTCTCACTGTTTAATATTTTTTGCTAAATCTTTGTTTTGGTAGAGATAAATTTCAGTGTCCCCTCTGACTTGTAATTGTTGCCATCAATAACTGAAATTGCAGAGATTAAAAAGTTGAAGTTACTTTTTCCCTGTGTTGAAAACTTTATTTCTTTTATTTTTTTAAAGATTTATTTATTTATGCATACAAGTTGGGGTACAGGCCAGAGGCATGGGGTGGCGAGAGGGTTCACCAGAGACCAAGTGGGGAGCAGAACAGGCAGATGGCCGGAAATACACTGCTGAGGGGAGCAGCGGGCGAGGCAGAAGAGGTCTGCCATGCCATGTGGGAATCTCCCCGGCTGGGCGTCAAACTCACGTCACCGCTGGCTGCCAACATCTCCAGAGTGCAGCGCTTAACCACTGTACCACCAGGGAGGCCCAATATGTTGAAAACTTTAATTGAAGACATCCAACTATGACTAAAATGCAATTTCTAAAAGCTGGTTAGTGATCAGCAGTAAAGCAAGTATATACTGTCATGATTAAGATTATTTTTTCAATTAGAATCAACTTTATTCTCCAAATTATGTAGATAGCTGACTCTAACTTTATATATATATGACTTTATGTATGTCATAAACGTATATATTTCAATTAGTAAAGCACCATTATTATACATGCACTAAATCAATTCTAAGGGCACTTCTGCTTCACAGATATCTGACTCCAGTAAAAGCATTACTTAACATGGGCCTCCCTGTTGGCACAGCGGTTAAGCGCTGTGCTGTGGAGCTGTTAGCAGGAGTGATGCGAGTTCGACGCCCAGCCAGGGAGATTCCCACATGGCGCAGCAGACCTCTCCTGCCTCGCGTGCTGCTCCCCTCAGCAATGTATTTCCGTAGATCTGCCTGTTCTGCTCCCCACTCTGTCTGTGGTGAATCCTCTCACCACCCCATGCCTCTGGCTTGTACCCCAACTTGTATACATAAATAAATCTTTAAAAAAAAAAAGCATTACTTAACATAACGCTGTGCTCCACCAAAATATGTATTCGTATTATCATTTGCCTTCACAAGTGTCATTTTGAAATTGCAGTCTCATTTACAATGAAGTCAGAAGACTCTACCTTGGACACAATAAACTTCCAAAAACTTTTCTTTGAGTTATGAATTGGATTAACATTTTTTGAATCGTTACTGGAATTAATTGACTTTCTGCTAGACTCATCTGCTCACACTGACATAAAACTGCCAGAGTGGAGCTGTCTGCAGAGCCCCCTGCCAACGCTGTCACCTCACCGCTCGCCACTGCATTCCGTTTCTTATCAGCCCAGGGAAGCTCAGAATTTTAAAATGGTGAAATTAATTTAGGATAACTGTCATTGGACCTAAATGAAGTCCTGCTGCCTGAAGTGATATGTAAACACACTTCCTGCAGCCGCATGTGTTAAATCACATACTTTAAAGACAGTCTTTTAAAAAATTAGCTGCTCCTTCAGCAGATTTCTGCCTTCCATTGCCTTATGCAGGTGACAGCGCTGGCGTGAGTGGTGGTTATTTTCTGCCATATATTCATCATCAACTTTCTTGAGAAACAGAAAATCAATATTCAATTTTTATTAAACATGCTTACACTAACCCCGTGCTTCTGAAAGGGTTTATTGCAAAATAAAATAAGCATAACCAAACAATGGAAGAGTTACAGATTTACAGCCAACTATAAATAACCCCGCGACTGTAGCCGCAGCAGCCACGGCTCCTGCAGCGCTGCGAGTGCCTGCTTCCTGGGCACACTGCACCGGCACGTGAGCTTTGATCTCCCAAATGACTGGTACCTGGCGCCTTCGTGGTACCCGGGTTATGGCGCGAGCCCTCGGCGTGAGCCAGGGCACAGCTCACAGTCTGTCAAACACACCCCCAGCACCACCTGAAGCAGCCAGCACTGCTAGTTGCTCATGCCCAGAAGTGATCATCTAAAGCTAAACTACCTTCCAAAGGGCTTACTTCCATTGTCAGAGTGACAGAGCCTCAACTTATGAGTTTGGGGAGAGGCACACACGCTCTGTCCACAACGGGGACCTTTAGTCACAGCAGTGACTGGATCTATACCTGTCTGAAGGAGAAACCTCTCTGAGCCCACTGGCCTTTCGGTCTGGGAAACACCACAAATAGCCAGGTGGTTTCCTTAGCCTTTGGACAACATTGGTTGTGCTTACTAAGCATCAGATCTTCCATACTACTTAACAAGGTCAAGGTCACGCCATTTGTACAACTCTGGTTTCCGCTGCCAAATAGAGACAGTGAACAAAGACAGGATGTGATGTGTGTTTGTGTCCCAGGATGTGACCCCAAGACAGGATCCCCACTGAATGGGGGATGGTGGTTACTTTGTGGGAAGACACTGGGTAGACGGCACCTGAAAAGGACTCCTGTCATTCTGTGTTCTCCTGAATTGGCTTTGGCATTTTGCTAAGTACCATGTATTCAATATTACGAGTAAAGAGAAAAATGCTTTAAACTTTTTTTGAGAATTCTGAGCCTATCTGCCACTATGTGTATGGTATCCTGGAGATGGTGATTGCCTTCAAGAATTCACCACATGTCACTCTCTTTGAATGGAAAGAATAAAAATTTGGCTCAGTAACACAACTGTACTTTTTTCCCCCCAAAATTTTACCAGAGCAAGAAAATAACCTATACAGTCTGAGAGGAAAAACTTATTTAGAAAGCAAATGATTCACAAAAAACAAAAAGGATGGATAGAGTAGAACTTGTGTGTTTTATAAATCATATAAACTCTTCATTGAAAATAATGTACAGTTCAGAACTCAATCGATTCATAGACATAAGATCTGCAGCCCATTTGGACTCAAGTCACTCAAGCTATTAAAGTCTTTAAATATTTAATTCTTTAAGGATCAAGTAAGTGGTAGCCATAAAACAAAATGAGAGAACATCTGGAAGGCAGAGAGGTTGAAAGATTGAAAATTAAAAAGCAAATGGTGTACTTAGTGCTACTGCAGGATTTCAGCAAATGGATAGAAACCCATTTGAAAATAAATACAGAGTTTGTGTAATTACAATGAGCCTGAAGGGAGACGGGTTTAGCATTTATACATCTCTTGGGAAGCTCGGTGAGTCAGAAACATAAAACCCGAGCAAAGGGGGGTTATTGAAATATTATTTCCTGTCGCGCTACAGAACTGGAGCAGAGAATAAACATACCAATGACTTGCAGGGCTGGTTCCACATCTGTGGTGGCCTCTTCCAGTGATGCCAGCAGCTTGGCTGAGATCTGATGCACGGATTCAAGGTTGCTGAACAAGCTGTCCACGTCCAGCCCGTCGACCTGAAGAAACACAAACACAGAGCCCGCGATGGAGAGCAGCCTTGTTTCAGACACTTCCTCCCTCAACATCACGCATTGCATAGGTTGCCCGAGATGCCTCCATCCAGCCCTCCTATAAATATTCTTATTTGGGATTTCCAGACCAAATGTGCAATTTTTAAAAAAGAGCTATTTTATTTTTGTATGAATACAAGAGCTGGGGTGTAGGCCAGAGTTGTGGGACGGGGGCGGCGAGAGGATTCACCAGAGACAGAGTGGGGAGCAGAACAGGCAGATGGACTGAAACACACTGCTGAGGGGAGCAGCGGGCGAGGCAGGAGAGGTCTGCTGCGCCCTGTGGGTCAGCTCCCTGAACTGGGATTGAACTCAGGCCGCAGTGGCTGCAGACAGCTTGATAGTGCTGAGACTTAATCCTTGAGCCACCAGGGAGCCCCCCAACCCCCAGCAATGTGCAATTTTTCACACTATAAATTGGATGCATCTGTTTCCTCTTGTCCTTTGTCTTGGCTACGTTTTAATGAGTTGCATGTACATCTACACTGCACCGTAAGGGCCCGGGTGGGAAGATGTGGGCAGCCGCGTGAGTGCTTTTGGGACTGCCTTCTAGGACGCGTGGACCAGTGCCGACGCCTCCCTACTTCTACAGCAGAAGTCACAACTTACTCTAGGCAAGTCCTGTTATCAAAGTTCTTCCCAAACCACAGATGTTCTAAAAGTGATGACAAGTAGATGTGCTGAGTTGCTTCCTGGTTTTTTTTTAAAGAAACACGAATGAAAATCTTTACCAAACATGTTCTGCTAATTAAAGACTCACTGTGTTTCATGACTTCGTGCATAGCCTCAAAAACCAGTGCAATTACTCCTAGGTCTCGGAGCTGGTGCTTCTAGTCATTCATGCATTCATCCACCTTTTCGTTAGCTAGTTTTTGAGCACCTTCTATATAACAAGAATTATACTAAGAGCCAAACGCTGCCACAGGGACTGGGAGACGAGAGGGCTGGCCAGCTACTCTGAGCTGTCTAAGTAGAATGCAGTGAGATTCTGGTCCTCACTTTTGCTGGGTCTCACTCAAAATCCTGTTTTTGAGTTAAAGTCATATCTTCTTTCCTGACTAAATAGTGTCTAGTTGGGGGATGGTTAGGTTGGTACAGACACCATTGGCTGCCACAGAGACAAGGAGTAGGTGCCTTTCTCCACAGCTTACTGTGTGTATCACTACCGGTGAGTAGCCATGTCATCAATGACCAAGTCTTGAGGGAACTTCATAGAGAGAAAGCAAAATTGCTGGTGCAAAGGCAGGAAAGCAAATTTAAGGGCCCCACAGGGAACTCAGCTAAGGAAGAGAAAAAGGGTCTGAGAAACTAAGGGAAACTGGGACCAAAGAATATAGGAGAAGCAAGGGACATGGAGGAATGTGGAGATGCAAACCCAGCAGCATGCTCCCAGCATGTGTTCCTCTAGGTGGTAGTGTCTATTTAGGTGGGAAGGAGGAGGCATGCTCGTCTTTGGATCCCACCCTTGTGTGACACTGATTCACCTTGGCTCCCCATCCTGGACATGGTTACTGCTTTGATAACGAAATAGGCTGTCATTAAACACAGGAGCATTCGTTTACATTGCACCTTCTTTAGCACTGGCTGCCGATGTCGGCTCTCAACTATGGTCTTTCTGCACACAGTTTGTTTAAGCATCTTGGGAAATTCCTCGCCTTTTGGCCATCAGTCTTATCCCGAAGCTCACTCCCAGGCTCATTTTTGACAAAAGTCAATGTCCTTGTACACAGGGTGTGTACTTCAATACAGGACCACATGACTTCCTTCACCTTTATGTTTTACATATTCTAGAAAGACAGCTATCTCCCTACTACACTGTGACACTGCAATCCTCGTTAACTTTAGCGTCTCTAATCCAGCATCTCACAAAATGTCCTTTCACTAGTACGCACTTCACTAGGCTGGGGCACATGTGACTTTTTGTTTTCTGCCTGAAGTCTACAGCTCAAGACTTTCAATGTCCATATTTGAAGAATTCTGTGTAGGCACTGAGCATTAATTAAATCACAAAGATTTAACTTTGTATAGTGCAAAATGCACTTTCCAAAATGTGTATGAATCAAATTTTTGCCGATTCATTTATTTTTAATCTGCTAGTTGTATACTTCTTAAAAACATATTTTGAAATGAAGCCTTCCAAGGGGTATAAAATTTCATCCCTTATTTACTCACTTTATAAAAGATCAGTTTTAAGTCATAGAGTATACCCCAGTGTGTTGTGGAAACTTTACTCTGAGGAGCTCAAAGAACTTCGTATTTATCATTTCACATATCATTACAACTTAACTCTCCAACAGGAACACACCTTATGATAGGGACACTGATGTTGAATGAAAAAAGTAAAAATTACGACCTTCAAGGTAGAGTAGGGACACAAAATTGATCTTTTAGTTCTAGTCCATTATTGGCAAATTCTAATAATAATATTACTTTGCCATCTCATTTGGATTTTTGGGTTGGTTTTTGAGCTTTTCACTTTTATAATTTACTTCCCAAAGTCAGAATCCTGCATATCTGTTTAATTTAGATTTTAAATTCATTTAGCAGGGAAGTAATTCTATATTCTATCTATATCCTTATCTCAATGCAATGACTACAAAATAACAAAAATATAGGTTTTAATTCCATTTCTTCCTGAAGGATAGAAAGGATTAAAATATCAATTGGCCTGGCTTCGATCACTATATCACCATGAGCCCACGGGGATTCTGTGAATCAGAAAGTGAATTCGCATTCAGTCACTGCTGTACAGGGAACAAACAAAAGTGTGGTCCAAACAGGCTTTTAACACTAGTAGATTATTTTATGTCTATCGACATAAATTCAAAGAAGCATTTATATACATTCAGTAATCATTTACCAGAAACAGGCAGTGTCCTTTGAGCTTAAGTAGAGTTGTATTTTAAATGGATTAAAATTCATTTTTTGAAAAAAAAATAGGCTAAGTATACATTATTCTAAGCAAAGTGAACATATAATAATTCAAATGTATAAAACGGAAAACTTCAAGGCCAATCTTTCTGTTGTCAATTTAATCCTTTGCTTTATAGATGTAGTCACCATAGAATATATTTCAAATAGCAAGTTCCCATAACATTAGAAACCTTACTGAATTTACAGTTGCATATATTGCAAAAGTCCCCAGGTATAAATGTGTAAGGACTCCAGAGACTGTAATCATGGTACAGAATTACTTTGTACCCAGGAGCAACTGACACTCACTGTTTTCAAAGCTTTTGTGCACTTTCGTGCTAGCCCAACCTCACAAACGCTTTGCCTTCATATTCCTTTACAACATTCAATCCATCTGAAATGGAATGTGCTTCTGACATTGTCTGTCCAGCAGTTTTGCCCATTTCTCTGCTCTTTCTGTTGCTTTGGAGGGCATGGCAGCTCTATGGCTCTACTGGACCTGGTGGAATTGTCAATCATGGTGTCCACCCCTTGCCCCGCCCCGAATGGCAGCGCTGACGAAGCTGGCCACAGTGATTGGCCCAGGATGGGCAGGTTCCCAAGCAGAGACAATGAGAATCTTTACTGATTTTTAATCAGCAGTTGTTGGAAGGCAGATGAAGCCTGGCCTGCAGGCTCTCAGTATAGGAATTTCTGTCTTCAGCACCCATCTGTGGAGAAAGTTTGACTATGGTAAGTCAAGAGAGAGGGAGGTTTGTCCTGCCATCAGATTAGCACCTGGATCTTGCCTTGCCTAAAAAAGTAAGAGTCTACTCACAAAAGCCAATACTTTGTGTTTTTATTTAAACTAGTTTGAATGTTGTTATCTATAGCCAAGAGGGGACTAACACACTTTTCTTAATTTCTAGCCAAAATGTCACCTTCTCTAAAACACCCTGGATTAAAACAAAGATGCCCTCTCTTTCATGTCTATGATTTTTGCTTTGCATTACTCTCTGCTTGTATGAAACTGCAGTACCTGCACTGGGGATATTTCTCAATGTATCCATCTCTATGTCAGATCTACGAGTTCTTCTAGGACATTTGTCTGTATGAGTTATTCGAATGCCCCACTGGGGTCATGCCTACTTACTCAATAAAAGTTTGACAATTTGAACTCAATCACCACACTTTAAGTGACCTATTTATCCGGTGGGAGCAATAAATAAACGCTCTTTGTAATCACCCCCTGGAACTCTGAATAACAAGTATGCAGAGATCAAAAGTGGCAGGTAGAGAAAAATCAAAATTACCCAATTTAGTTGTTCAAAATATCTTATTAGTGGTTTTTTATAATTTTCTGCTAAATTTTATCTGCAAAGCCAGACTGTTGTGCCCAGTCCAGCCATTAGGACACCTGGAAAATCTGCTGATACAGGCTAGTCCTCCTGCTCAGTCTATCCTTGGGAAACCATTGTTTCTTGTTTTCTGCTCCCACCCCGGGGCACTCCGCCTTCA
Organism: Scalopus aquaticus; assembly: GCA_004024925.1. Taxonomy (NCBI): domain Eukaryota; kingdom Metazoa; phylum Chordata; class Mammalia; order Eulipotyphla; family Talpidae; genus Scalopus; species Scalopus aquaticus. The sequence goes on from PVIJ01019505.1 coordinate 22,591, forward strand.
CCTGTCACAGGGAGGAATAAGCAGACATCCTCAGGTGGCGGGCAGGCGTCCAACCATGAGTACCTTTAAGGGGAGCACTGAGAAGTCTAAGAGCAAACTCCTTTTTAAAATAAATGAAGCTATTATCACAAAGGTAGCTTATGTTCACTGCAGAAAAACAAAGACGGGCAGATAAGAAAAGGGGGAAAATACAACCACCTATGTGCGGTGTAGCAAGAACCATTGAGATTTTGAGATCTCTCCTTCCACGTCCTTTTCCTCTGCGTTCATCTGTACAAAACACTCATGCCCTTCCACGATGTTTTCACTTGGATTTTTAACTTAGCATAACATAAACATCTTCATATTATTAATTTTCCTCAATTGCATCATTTTAATGCCACCATTACGTGGAAATATTGTCATATTGAAATGTAGATAAACTGCTGCTTTCACTCTTAGAAATACTTCTCTTAAAACTTTGTTCACCCCTATGATTATTTCACTATCATAATTTTTGTAAATACAGAGGCTAAGTTAAAGTTGTTAATATCTCTAAGGTCTCGGGCCTCCCCGGTGGCGCAGCGGTTAAGCGCTGCGCTGTGGAGCTGTCGGCAGCGGCGACGCGAGTTCGATGCCCGGCCGGGGAGAATCCCACATGGTGCGGCAGACCTCTCCTGCCTCGCCCGCTGCTCCCCTCAGCAGTGTATCTCTGATCTGCCTGTTCTGCTCCCCACTCTCTCTGGTGAACCCTCTCGCCGCCCCACGCCTCTGGCCTGTACCCCAGCTTGTATGTATAAAAATAAAAAATAAATT
>PVIJ01019506.1:6615-23480 GCA_004024925.1 Scalopus aquaticus
CCCCCCCCCGTCCCGCCTCTGGCAGCGCCCACAGCCCCCCTGGGCCCTCACGCCCAGCAGCGATGCCCGCCCTCTCTGCAGGCGCTCCAGCCGCCCACTGGAGTCTCTGCCATCTTCTCTCTCCTGGAGCTGCTGAGTCATAACTCAGCCCCCAGACAGAGAAATGGGGGAGGAAGAAGCCTCCGGAAATTACATCCACATGTCAGCCCCAAAAGGCCAGCCTGGTGGGATCGGGCTCCCCTTTGTCATGATTCAGCAGAAGCAGGAATGACCCCCTGCCCAGGCCCCGAGGGGCAGGGGCCGCAGCAGCCCTGCAGCTTTCCCAGCTGGGTCGCGGGCCTCAGGCCCGGTGAGTCAGGCTGGCACGGGTGTCACCAGGCTTTCGACATGCTGCCTTGTGGAGGAAATGCAGATGATGTTCTGGGGTAAACCTTGGCCTTAGGCAGAGGCCCTGTTCTTAGCCTTTATTGCAGGTGGGGAAACTGAGGCTCAGTGTGCCTGGGTAAGACCAGCCCAAGAGCGCACAGTTATGAAGGGTGGAGACTGGATTTGAACCCAGGTCACCAGGCTCCACAGCATGAGCTCTTAACCTGTGCTTCACTCCAGGCCTGATCGTTTTGGTAATTAGCGGCTACCAGGTCAGCCAAGGCCAGCCAGAGATTCTGGGCTGCAGTTACACCTCCACGTCACGATGAAACCCAACCCAGACCTGGCAGGGGTGGGGGGTGTTCTTAGGGCCTCGGGCCCCTCCGGTTGGTTCCCCACCCTGTGTATAGGTGGAGTGTCAGGCCCCTCCTCCACGGGGGTGTTTCCTGGTTCTAGACAGGCTGAGGGGAAGGGCCTGCCAGCCAGCCTCTTCCCCGCTGGCTGCCATGGCGACCGGGTTCCAGCTGGGAGGAGCGGGCACAGCTAACCCTGGCACAGCTGGCAGAGAGGGAATGGGGAGGAGCTGCGACATGGGGAGGGGGAAGGAACCATGAAGGGGGCAGGCCTTGCTGGGCCTACAAATGGGTTGGATGGGAGACTCCAAAGGTGAGGGGCTGCCTGTTGCCCCTGCCCCCTTTTCCTGCCAGTGAGGTTGCTCAGGCCAGGACAGAATGACCTCATCCTCTTCATGACCTGTGTCCACTGAGCCCTGCAAGTAGCGCCAGAACTTTCCAAAGATCCAATCCTCATGACAGTATTGCAGGAATAGGGTTTTGTCTTCTTCTCATAGAAGAGAAAACTGGGTTTTGACAGGCAGATTCACTTCCCCCACTAGCCAGTGACAGGTCTCTGACCAGGGCCTGGCTGACAGATTTCCTCCCGGAGCCAGCAGCACCCTTTGACTCACCTATGTGCAGGTCAGAGTTCTAGTTTGTCTGTAGGGTCTGGGAGTGTGGCAGTGCCCCCAGCAGGCCCCGTGCAGTCAGCTGGCAGGGGGCACTGCGGGGCCCGCAGCTGGCCTCCTCCGGCTCCGTGTGTGGGTCTCCTGCCTCTGCCCTCTGTGCTCTGTCTTTACAGCCACCTCTTAGGTCAAGGTCAGCTCTTTGTCATTTCAAGCTTCAGTTACTGCCTGGTGCTCCAGCCTCTCTCCAGGCCCTGCCTCTGGCGTCTTCGCTGCCTGTGACCCCGCTGCTGCCTCGTCACTAATAGCTACATGACCTTCAGCAAGTCACTTAGCCTTTCTGTGCCTCAGCTGTGTCTGTGCACTGCCATCCTTCAGGCCGGGTCTGGCTGTCTCTCTGCACTCCAGCAATTTCCTTTCACATTGAGCATGTGCTGGCCCCCCACCCCCACCCTGCACCCCCCGTGGTACAGCAGGCGCCCAGGCCCACCTGGGACCCTGAAGCCGCCCAGGACAGTGCATCTGCGCCCGCTGTGGCTCTGACCAGCTCGCGGAGCCCTTTGTCCTGATTCATTCTGCTCCTGCCAGAGTAGGTTTATTTCCTTGCACTTGGCAGATACTGCCTTTCACAGCTCTGTGTCAGCAGTAAAACAATTTGGCTGCCCGGAGAGCAAGCAGATAGATGAACTTGGGGGTCGCTAGGGCTGGAGGGGGTGCTGGGCAGCAGTGGCCCCTCCCCCGCAGGGATCCCAGGGCCTTGTGCCCTGGAGCCCCAGCATGGAGGTGATGAGAGCCACTGTGGGCAGGGCAGAGGAGAGGGAAGCACTCAGAACCCTTGGGGTACCGCAGCATCAGCCCCACGTGGCCAAGGCTCCCAGTCTGGAAACCATGGCAGGCAGCAGCACTAGCCACATGCCTGGTGCGGGCAGCGGCTGTCCACTCCCGAGCAGTTCCCACGTGCCAGGCACTGGACCAAGCTCGGCAGGGTCTTCGATGACTGGAGCCTCACCACCACCGCAGGACATAGCTACCCCATACCCATTTTACAGATGTGGAAACCTGAGGTGCTGAGGTTAAGCCGCCAGGCCGAGGTCCCACGAGTAAGACGCAGTGGTGGGTTTGAGGCTGGCTCCCTGTGCCATGAACCCCCGGCCTGTGACCAGGTCTTGCAGGGCCAGCTGCCCTGCAGGAGGGACCCCGCCCAGGCCTGACCTGTTCTCCCTCCCGCAGCTGAAGGAGCACCCCGAGAAGGGTGTGTACGTGAAGGGGCTGTCCATGCACACGGTGCACAGTGTGGGCCAGTGCGAGCGCATCATGGAGACGGGCTGGAAGAACCGCTCGGTGGGCTACACCCTGATGAACAAGGACTCCTCCCGCTCCCACTCCATCTTCACCATCAGCATCGAGATCTATGCTGTGGGTACGTGGGGCCACGGGCGGGGCCCACGCCAAGCTGGAGGCCCCTCCGCCCCAGGGCCTCACCCCTCTGCCGGTGTGCCTGCAGACGAGCGCGGCAAGGACCACCTCCGGGCAGGCAAGCTGAACCTGGTGGACCTGGCGGGCAGCGAGCGGCAGTCCAAGACGGGCGCCACGGGGGAGCGGCTCAAGGAGGCCACCAAAATCAACCTGTCGCTGTCGGCGCTGGGCAATGTCATCTCGGCCCTGGTGGACGGGCGCAGCAGGCACATCCCCTACCGGGACTCGAAGCTGACGCGGCTGCTGCAGGACTCGCTGGGCGGCAACACCAAGACCCTGATGGTGGCCTGCCTGTCGCCCGCCGACAGCAACTACGACGAGACGCTCAGCACGCTGCGCTACGCCAACCGCGCCAAGAACATCAAGAACAAGCCGCGCATCAACGAGGACCCCAAGGACGCCCTCCTGCGGGAGTACCAGGAGGAGATCAAGAAGCTCAAGGCCATTCTGGCCCAGCAGATGAGCCCCGGGAGCCTGTCAGGTAGGTGGGGGCCCCGGGGGGCTCTCTGCCTCGGGCCCCCGCCCTGGCAGCACTGCCCCGGCCCTCCGGCGTTGAGAGCGGCGCAGGCAGGAGGTCCAGAGCTGCTGCCCGCCCGCACGGCGTCTGCTTGCCAGTGGCCCAGGGGGCCGGCCTGCCTGGCCTGGCCACCAGCGCTCTGGCCGCTCCCCCCTGCCCGCTGCGCCTGCACCCCAGCTGTTTGCCACAGTCTCGGTGGCAGCATCACGATGCCTGCTGCTTGGCAGTGGGGTGACTCACTCTCCCACCTCCCACCCCCACTCCAGTGGGCACCTGTGATGGCAGCTCTCACGCCCAGGCATTTGGCTGTCACCTGGCAGGCAGCGGCCCCTACCCGGGGCAGAGGCCTCCAGGGCCTGGGACCTGGGGGGCTCCGGGGTTTCTTTATCTGAGAACCCTGGGGGAGAAGGGCACAAAAGAGCCTGAATTTATCCTCCATTCACCCACCTCCCCACCCACTAGCCATTTATTCTACACACGCACTCCTCCATCTATATGTCCACCCTCCCACCCATGCACCCATCCGCCCGCCCATCCGTCCGTCGCCCACCCATCTCCATTAACCCACTCACCCACCTACCCTTCCACTTACCTACCATCACTCATCCATCCTGCCATCCGCACATCAGCACCTGTTTATTCACTCCATCTTGTCATCGCCCTTCCCACCGGCTCATCTGTCTGGAGTTCACCGAGCGCCTCTGTGGGTCTCTGGGGGACCTGCCGGCACAGCAGCATATGCGTCGGGCAGAGAGCTGCCCAGGGCCCGCAGGGCAGAAGAGTGGGTGGCCCAGTCTGTTGGGGTGGGGGGTTGGGAGAGCCCAACTCTCGGGGAGGCTCCCAGAGGAGGGGCTGACGGAGTGGACTCTTGGGGAAGCGCGGTCTCCCTGTTAGACACACGGGAGAGGCCAGTGTGAGAAGCTGCACCAGGCCCTAAGGTGCGTCAGCGGCCTGGTGAGTGAGGGTGGGAGAGGGTCGGGGGCTCTGGGGGCTGGAGTAGAGCGCCTGAACACCACCACGATGAGGGTTTCCACGCTGGCTGTCCGCCCCCCTCGTCTGTTCCTGCTTACCCACCCCTTACCCCCTTCACCCCCAAGAGGTAAGAGGAAGGCCCGTGGAGGAGCCCAGGGATGAGCCGGGAAGGAGCGGGGGGCCCTGCAGTGGCCCCAGACTGATGTGCGTGCCTGTCCCGGCCTGTGGGGCGGGGCTGGTAGCGTCCCGCCGCCCGGATTAGGAGTGGGCGGCTCGGCCAGCTGAGGTGACCAGGGCAGGGCGGCGCAGAGAGTGGCAGGGAGCTGAGCAGGAGCGGCCAGCTCACACCCCGGCCTCAGTTTCCCCAGCTGTAAGGTGGAGATGGCTGCAGGGCTGCGGTAGGGAGGGGCATGGCGCTTGCGGGCGGCTCGGCCTGGGGCCGGCGCACGGGCTCCTCACACAGGCTTTGACTTTCCAGCCGGGCCTTGCACCCAGGGGCCCCACTCAGAGCCCCGGCGCGCCCACCACGCGGTGCTACCCCCGGGACACAGCCGGCCCCCTCCGTGCCCCATCCAGGGACAGCCCTCAGGCCAGCCTCACCTCGCTGCTGCCCATGAGCTGCCGCGGCGGTGCCCTTCCTGGTTCTTGAAACCCTTCCTTGCTTCCTGGACACCCCCGTCCTGGCTCCCGACCTCTCTGAAGCGCTCCTCGATCCCCTTGCCCGAATCCTCCCCACCCCCAGCCCCTCCCCTCTGCACTCGGCTCTAAGGGGGTCCCTCTGGCCTAGGGCTCAACTGCGTGGCTCTGCCGCGTGGCCCTGGGCCTGGCACGGGGTGTAAAGGTGAGGTGTGGTGACATGCAGCGGTCACTGCCACGGCCAGAAAGGCCTGCTGTCACTCAGTTGCCCTGGCAGCGGGCAGTCGGCGGCCGGCGCCTGGGCCTCGGAAAGTGCTGGTGTTGGCCGGGAGGCAGGAAGCGGGGTGCTGGTTTCTGTGGGACGGGAAGGTGGGGCACGAGGAACAGTTTAGGGTTGACTAGTCTGAATCATGCCAGCGGGTTTGGACTCGGGGGGCTGGCCGTACCGGTCCGAGGCCCTGCCCCGGGGTGACACGGGGCAGCGAGGTGCTGACCTGGTGCGGGAGGAAGAGACATGGGGCGTGGGGCGTGGACTCGGGGCTGGTGTCCGTGCAGGTCCGTGGCAAGTGGAATGCTGTCTCGGTTAGACAGGCTGGGACTCGGGGCGTGTCTCCCTGCCGGCCAGTGCCCCCAATGTCAAAACATGGTAAAATATAGACAGTTAAAGAAGACCCCACCTATGGCTGATACACCACTGAATTCCAGACTTAAACATCAGCTGCCTAAAAATCATTCAAGCCGGAAGGTCTGACCCCGAGATCTTTTTTTTTTTTTAAGATTTATTTATTTATACATACAAGCTGGGGTACAGGCCAGAGGCGTGGGGTGGCGAGAGGGTTCACCAGAGACAGAGCGGGGAGCAGAACAGGCAGATCAGAAATACACTGCTGAGGGGAGCAGCGGGCGAGGCAGGAGAGGTCTGCCGCACCATGTGGGATTCTCCCCGGCTGGGCGTCAAACTCGCATCGCTGCTGCCGACAGCTCCACAGTGCAGCGCTTAACCGCTGTACCACCAGGAAGGCCCTGACCCCGAAATCTTGATCTTCCCTGAGGATGCTTGTCCACAGCCATCCCTGCCCGCCTCGCCCATAGCGACTCTGTCCCTTTCGGGGTTCACTCTCGGACAGTTGGGCTCACCCTTGCCTTCTCGTTTTCTCCCAAACCCACATCCAATCCGGCAGTAGGTCCTGCCGCCTCTACCCTGAAAGCCTGCCCAGTGACTGTCCACCATGTCCCCTTGCTCTGCGCCACTGGCCTCGCTCATCTGAGTCTCTGCAGAGGCCCTCAAGGATCTGGCCTCACCCCGCTGCTCCACACAGCAGCCAGGGGGCTCCTGTCCCAACAGAGCCCTCTCACCCACTGCTCCAGCCCCCAATGACCCACTGTCACTCAGAGTCACAGCCAGCGCCCCGGCCCGGACTCCCAGGTTCCCCTCCTCCTCTGGCCTCCCCTTTGCTCATCCTCCCCTCCCCTCACTCTGCTCCTGCCACTGTGACCTTCTGGTTTTCCTGGACCGCACCTGCTCCGGGCTTTTGCGCTCACTGCTCTGTTCTATTTGGGAAACTCCCCCAAGATCTTTGCTCTCTGCTCCCCCCACTTCCTTCAGGTCACTGCCTTTCCTTCCCTTGTCTGGGACATCTCCCCTGACCCCACGATTGAATTGCAGCCTCCCCACTGCAGCACCTCCCTGCTTTCTTTCTCCTCGCAGATCACAGCTCTGTGCAATGTGTCAGGCATATTTGCTTTGCTTTTCTCCCCCAGTGGGAATCTCAACATGGGTGTGAGGACTGTCTGTTTTGTTCAGTGCTGCGTCCTGCTGCCTGGAACATGTAGGGCTCAATAATGTTTGTTGAATGGCTGCCTAAGTTAGCACTTCGCCTAATGACAGGCTTGAAATCCGTTCAGGGCTTTGCAGGCTCTTTTGAATGAGCACGTCATCTTTTCCGGTCGCTGCTTAGTTTCTGCAAACCGCATGTGCTTCAGCCACAGGCCCTCATTTCTGTTTCCTTCCAGCCCTGCTGTCCAGCCAGGTGCCCCTAAACCCCCTCCAGACAGAGGAGAAGCTGTTGCCCCCCACTGTGACCCAGCCTGACACAGAGGCCGAGAAGCAGTTGATCCGGGAGGTGAGAAGGCGGTGGGAGGGCAGGTGGGCAGGCGGGCAGGCAGCAGGAGACCATCTCCGGGGCCTCACCATCACCTGGGGTGGCACTGCAGTCTTGCTCTCCGACCCCCCAAAGCTGAGGCTCAGAGAGGTGCCATGACTGCTTAAGGTCACACAGAGAAGGTCAGTCTTGAGCCCAGATCCGGGGTACAGCTCGGCTTCCAGAGCCGGGGTACAGCTCATCCCCTGTCGCTGCCCTCATGGGGAGAGCAGAAAGGGGCTGGGGGGTTCTGAGGAGCAGCCCCGTCCTCAGCGCTGCGGGATGGGCTGCAGTGGGTTATGGAGCGGAGAAGGCGCTCCTGGCCTGGGGCCGCCCTGTGCCGAGGTCGGCGTGGCCGGAGTCGTGCGGCCAGAGGGCTGGGCACTCAGGTCAAGTCGACCTTTAGATTTCACCCTCGAGCATCAGCTGCTGCGCGACCTGGTGCCCCTGTGGCCGCTCTGTGACAAGAGGCTGGGCGGGAGCAAGGGCTGTGCTGACGGCAAAGATGGAGGGAGAAGCCGACGATCCCAGCGGAGTTCCGTCGTCGACGGGTGGAGGACCCGGGGCCGAAGCTTATCCGCTCCCTGCTGATACGTGGCCGCGTGGCCCAGAGATCCCAAACGAACACATCCAGTGTTGGCCTGTGAAGAACACAGAGGGGCTCCCCACCGGGAATTGCCTCAGGGCCGTGGAGGCCGTTTTATGTTTGTTCTTTGGCTTTATTTGTATTTTCTGGATAGTTTGGAGACGAGAACGGATTACTGAGCTATTTTTTGAAAAGGTGATAAACGCTGCCCCCCCATGCCCACCCTTGCCCCCCAGGAGTATGAAGAGCGCCTGGCCCGGCTGAAGGCCGACTACGAGGCGGAGCAGGAGTCCCGGGCCCGGCTGGAGGAGGACATCACCGCCATGCGCAACTCGTATGACGTGAAGCTGTCCACGCTGGAGGAGAACCTGCGCAAGGAGACAGGTGGGCCGGCGGCTGGCGGGGAGGCCGCTCCCGCCTCCCCTCGGTGACTGCCCTGATGCAGCACTTTGTGGGCACCAGGCTCGGTTCTGGTAGTCCCCGTAATAGCTCGGGGAGGGTAGGTACCTCGGTCACCTTCACTTTATAGGTGAGGCGGAAACAGAGGCACAGAGAGGGTAAGTAACTTGCCCATGGTCACACAGCTTTAGAGTGGAGCCGGGATTTGAACTTGGGGGCTTGATGCCAGAGCCAGTGTGAGTCTTGACACTACATCGTGAGCCCTTGGTCACAGCTGGGCCCAGCCCAGGGCCGAGTCAGACTGTAAAGTGTCTGCCATGCTTGTAGGTGAGCCCCTTCTGCGAGTGTCTGCATTTTCTGTTCTATAGTTGCCTCTCACTTTTGAGCCAGAGTGACCACATCCCGTAATAAACTTGCAATTTTTAGCAATAACATTTACCTTCCTGGAAATTTTTGTCTTCTTTTTGACCTTCTAGAAGGTTCCACCCCACCACTCTCATTCAAGCACCCATGGTGCCAGGCAGCCCAGACTTCCTAGTACTAGCCAAAATATCAAATCCACCTTGTAATGAGGACGGTGTTGGGCACACCATGGGTCCCCTTTATTGGGTATTGTCACGTGCCAGGTGCTGTGTGGGTGCTTCATCTCACTCCCTCAGTTATGTGGGGCTGGCATATCCGTGCACTGCAAGTGTGGGAGCCAAGGCTAGAGAGGTTCAGGACCCCCTCAGCACAGGGCAGGCCAGCACTGTGTCGGGACACAGGTGACGAAGAGCTAGACGGGTGCGGAGGGGGAGGTCCGTGCCCACGAGTGGGAGCACTCAGGAGGTGTGTGTGAGCCTCCGAGGTGGGGAGGAAGATGCTGCTTTGGGTGAAGACTCAGAAGAAGGCGGGAGGGGCAGTTTCAGGCATTTTCTGTCCTTCAGGGTGTGCCCTCCAGCCCAGCCTACAGAGTAGGCTTCTCTAGCCAAATCATTCACCCAAGTGTTCATTTAACTCCCATGGATCTAGCATAGCCCAAGGACCAGAGCCCTGAGCTGGGCACTCCAGCAGGGGTCCTGGGGTCTTGGATGTGAAATCTTTTCATCAGGAACTCACAGCCCTGGAGGCAGTAACACCACAGGCTTACACACTAAGAGCTGCCTCAAGGCAGGGTGTTAGAGCCCAGGACCTACTGGCTGGGGGAGGTCAGAGAATACAGAGATCACAGTGCTAGCCAAGGAAGGCTTCCTGGAAGAGGCAGAAGGAGAGGGTTTGAATTCTAATGGGGGAAAGGGCAGAGATGGGGAGCCAGTATCTGGGGGTGGAGTGAACAGGGCTGGGGGCTCTGACTGATTTCGTGGACATGGTGGCCTTGGGAAGAGTGACCTCCTGCTAACCTTCAGAGAACTAAGGAGACCCCGCTTTGCAGAGGCCGTCCTGAAGGCAGAAGTCCTCTACAAGGCCGAGGTCATGTCCAAGGCTGAGTTTGCCAGCAGGGCTGAGTATTCACCCACCTTCCAGTATGAGACGGCTGTGAAACCTGAGATCTATTCCATGCCCGACGCGCTGCCCAGTGAGGATGCCTCCAAGGCCGAGGACGTCCCCAGGCCAGAGGAGCTGCCCGAGGTGGAGACCTCCAAGTCTGAGGTTTCTCTTGGGTCTGATGAGTCTTCCACACTTGAAGAAACCCCCGTGTTCGAGACCTTCCCTGGGCCCGAGGAGCCCTCCAACGTGGAGTTTCTTGTGCCCGAGCTGGAGACCAAGGGCAGATACTTCCAGGACGAGTGTCTCAGCCAGGAGGCCGCCGAGCCCCTGCTGGAGGGGGAGCTCTTCCTGCAGGAAGAGGAGCCACAGTCGCTGCCCCTGGGGCTGCTGCCGGGCCTGCCCGACCCGTTCGCCGAGGTGGAAGCCAAGCTGGCCAGGCTGTCTGCCACCGTGGCCGGGGTGGACGTGCCCCCACCGCTTGGGCCCAAGGCCCCCGATCAGGCACCAGCGTCGTGCAGATGTCCTGCAGAAGTGCAGCAGGTAGAGCTCGGCTGGAGGCGCGAGGCCGTTGGGGTGCAAGGACGCCTGACCTCAGTCACTCTGCCGCCATCTCCGAGGTGGCCCTGGCTTGGTGGCTGGTCAGGGGGCTTGGGAAGAGACACCGTCTTATGCTCTCTAATTAGTAGAGGAGTTGGCATGGAGAGGCAGGCTATGCCAGGTGGGCACCTGTCCTGCTGACTGAGGGACGTCTGCAAGGGGAGTTTGCTCAGTTGCCATAGTTACATGAGCTTCACGTTGAGCAGTGGCAGGGGTGCGGGGGCTCTGCAGGAACCCAGCTACTTTCGGGGACCACACAGGGACCCTGCACTGCTGCTTGTCCACCTCCTGTCCCTTTGTCCAGCCTCCCTCCCCACCTGCTGTCTTTGTTTAAATGTCTCGCTCTCTCTTCACGTCCCAGTTCTATCACTTTCTTACTTGTGTGACCTTGGGCAGTCTCCTTTCTAGATCTCAGCTTCCTCATCTGTAAAATGGGGGTGCTGATGGATGTTTCATGTGACACATACAGGCAACCCCAGCCCATAGCACTAGCTCCTCTCTTCCCCATTTCCTCTCTTCCATCTTCTCCCCCTTCCCTGTTCTTCATTCCTTCCCACCCCTCCTCTCCCAGCGCCAGGCAGGAGGTGGGGTACAGGTGGGGGCAGCCTGGGATGCTGAGTGGGGAGCAGAGGATGACTCTGGCCCCCAACATCCCTCTTCCCCTGCTTCTCTGGCAAGGACGCCTCCCCGACTGATCAGCTGGAGCCGGGTGTCCTCAGTGCTGAAGCCGAGGTGGCCGACGGCCTGCCCAGGACTGTGAGTACCAGCCATTGGTGTGGCAGGGGCAGGCCTGCCCTTCCTGCTTATCTCTTTCCTCTCCCCCAAATTGGGGCAGGCACCCCAGTCCTCCCCCCGCCCATCAGAGACAGCCATTGCAAAGCATTGCCCCTGGGGGGGCGGGTCCTCCCCGTTATTGCTGATGTTAATAGGAGGCCATGGCTCCAGGCAGTGGTTTCCAAGCCTGCCTTGGCCTAAAGCACAGAGGCCCAGTGTTTGGGGAGGACAAGGGCTGCAGGCAGGGGCTGGGGGCTCCCAGGTACTGCCAGGGAACCCCGACGCAGGCAGGGAGCATTTTGAACAGTGCTGCTTGGAGACCCCATACCTTTCTGCTTTAGGAAGTGCAACGGATGCAGGGCGCGAAAGGAAGGCATTAACTCAGCCCCTACTTGCAGGGGGACAGAGCCAGCTGCTGGCCCCCAGCCTCCCCCCACTGGGTAGGAGCCGCGCAGGCTCCAGCATGTGGCTAGCAGGGTAGCGGGACCCCTGACTGGCAGGTGACATTGAAGGGAACCCAAGCAGAATCAGGGGCAGGGAAGAGCAACAGAAACTGAGGCCAGAGCACCTGCAGGGTGGACGGGACGGGGCAGGGCGGGGCGCAGGGAGCAGGCCCGTTGGGAGGCAGGCCATGGAAGAAACTGGGTTCTGCAGGTGCAGTGGAAATCCTTGAAGGATTCTTTTTTTTTTTTTAAGATTTATTTATTTATGCATACAATGCTGGGGTACAGGCTAGAAGTGTGGGGTGGTGAGAGGATTCACCAGAGACAGAGTGGGGAGCAGAACAGGCAGATCTACTGAAGTACACTGCTGAGGGGAGCAGCAGGTGAGGCAGGAGAGGTCTGCTGCGCCGTGTGGGAATCTCCCTGGCCGGGGATCGAACTTGTGCTGCAGTGGCTGCGGATAGCTGCGTAGCACTGCACTTAACCCGTTGCGCCAGCAGGGAGGCCCTCTGTGAGGGCTTCTAATCAGGAAGGGACTGTGATCCATTTAGAGTTCAAGAAAGTTGCCCGGCTGCTCCGTGGACCTGGTGGGGGCTGGGGCGGGTGGGAGGGGGCTGTGCGAGCTGGTGGAGATGGCAGCGCTACGAACTTGACTGCTTGCTCTTTCGTGCGGCTGGGCGCCTCCAAGCCAGGGGTGATCCAAGCCAGACTCCGAGGGGTCCGGACCCCCTGCCCAGCCTCCGTCTTGGCTTCTCTTTGTGCTCAGGAGGTTGATCTGGGACCAGAAGTGAATGAAGAGGTGATGCTGGCAACCGAGCCTGGTGCGGGGCCGGAGGTGGAGGCGCAGGTGGCCGTGGAGGCCCAGCCTCAGCCCCTGCTGGCCATGGCGGCCCCGAGGAGGGACAGCACGGGTGTGGAGGTGGCAGTGCTGACTGATGAGCTGCTGCCCGTGGACCAGCAGCAGGTGCTGGCCCGGTAAGTGCTGGGCCGGGGCTGGGGACAGGGGGTGGGATGGGAAGGTACCGGGCTGGGCTCTGGGCTGCCCGTAGATTTTTCTCAACCTCCTATGGACCCTCCCCCAGCTTCCCTCCTGCCAGGGCTGAAGCAGCCGGTCCTCTCTCCGGGGGTGGTGGGGAGGGGATGGTGTCCAAGTCAGCTGGGCAGAGGGCTCTGCTCTGGAAGTGGCCCAGGTGCCACAGATCCCTTGAGGGAGCGAAGGGTCTGCCCCTGCCGGCTGTCACTGTGCATGATGCCTGTAGCTAGAGGCCCCTGGCGGTGCTTTGGAAAGTGGCAGCGTCGAAACACTGCTGGTGCTTTATTGGGCATTGAGGAGCCCCGCGTAAGCCTTTATTTGTGCTTGGTTATAACTTGCCCTTTAAAAGGCAAAACTGAAAACCTATTTTAGCATCTGGAGATAAACATTCCTTAAATGTAGCGCACAGGCTGCTCAAGCAGTGTGCCCCGAGCGCGTGACTCGACTCACGCAGCGCGTTTCTATTTGATAAACACATGGTTATTTTCCTGAAGTGGCATTACATGATTCCATGATGGAACTGGGGCCGTGGGCTTATGGCAGGGTGGATCGGATGGGCCTCCTGGTTCGGACCCCGAGTTGCAGCTTCACCCCCTGAGCCTCAATTTCTGTCCCATGCAGTGGGCTTGTTGGAAGGAGTTGATGACGTCATGCAGGACGGAAGTGCTCAGTGACTGGTAGATAATGTCACGTTTGCTTTCTCCTCCATGCTGGCAGCTTGCAGCTGCTGGAGCGGCAGGTGGTCGGGGGGGAGCAGGCCAAGAACAAGGACCTGAAGGAGAAGCACAAGCGGCGGAAGCGGTACGCAGACGAGCGCAAGCAGCAGCTGGTGGCAGCCCTGCAGAACTCCGAGGACAGCGGGGACTGGGTGCTACTCAACGTCTATGACTCCATCCAGGAGGAAGTGAGGGCCAAGAGCAAGCTGCTGGAGAAGATGCAGAGGAAGGTGAGGCCCGGGACTCAGGCCCACTCCGACACCCAGCACCAGGCAGGCCTTCTGTTCTCGACCCTGACACTTCTGTGCACCCACTGTGTGCGGCACCCCGCATCTCTGCTCTGGGGGAGCTTGGGTTCCAGTGCGAGTGTGTGTGTGTGTCAGAAATCACACCACAGACAAGCAAGAAGAGCCTCAGGGGTGATAACACTGGGAAGAGATGTGGAGTGGGGTGTGTGTGTTGGGGGTGTTGGGAGGCGGCTTTATTGTTTTCATTCTTATTGAAGTACAAATGCACAAATCACAAATGCACAACCTAATTCACTTCCATGAAGCGAATACACTGAGGAAACCAGCACCCAGATCCAGAAACTGCACATCAGCAGAACCCCAGGAGTTTCTGGGGTCACTGAGATGGGGCTCAGGGAAGTTGCTGCGGGGGTTGACTTCTGAGGTGGGACCTGAAAGATAAGAAGGAGCATTCCAGGGTCACCCTGGTGATGCAGGGGTTAGTCTTAGCATTCTTAAGCTCTCACCATCTACTGCAACATGAGTTCGATCCCCGGCCAAGGAGCTGACCCACAAGGCTCAGCAGACCTCTCCTGTCTCACCCGCTGCTCCCCTCAGCAGTGTATTTCAGTAGATCCACCTGTTCTGCTCCCCACTCTGTCTCTGGTGAGCCCTCTCACGCCCTGCACCTCTGGCCTACACCCCAGCTTGTATGCATAAATAAATAAAAAATAAAAATCTTTCAAAAAATTAAGGAGAGAGAGAGAGAGAAGGAGAAAGAGCATTCCAGGCTGAGAGGGGCCTTGCAAGGAGGTTCCTGGTTCCAGGGACAGAAAGGAGGCGAATGTGACTGAGCACAGGCTGTGAGGCCAACGGAGGCCAAAGGAGGGGAGGTTCCTCTGCAGGAACCTGGCGTGGTCAGAATGTCCCCGTACGTCACCCATCCTGGTCCCCACCCTACACTGGCAACCAGAGGGTTCCAGCAGAGCATAAAGCAGATGCCTTTCTCTTGGTTAAACCTCACATCTTTTTACATTTTCTTGACTATTTTCATGCCTTTTTCTTAATACCCCTTGTTTTGTTTTCAGTCTGATTTGTTCTTCTGCAGAGACCTTCTAATTTGGTCTACATATCTAAGTTTTTTAAAATTTCTTTCTGGGTTTCCTTGATGCCCCATTTTACACTTCTTCCTTTTTTGCCCACTTTTAAGTTTTTTTGATTTCTGATTTGAAACTTTCAAATCTGTGAAGGCTCGTCAGAAAATTTTATTCACGTTGGGCTGTTGGCTTCCATGTTCCATCTGCTTGGTTCTGCGTGCTTATGTTTTGGAGGTTCTGCTGAAGTGCTGTGATTTTCATTTTCTGTTTCTGATAGTATCTTTGATTAGACACATCTGCCCCTTTTTGTTTAATCTGCGATGTCTTGTTTTTCTGTACTTCTGGTAATAGATGAATGCAGAGGTGAAGGTTTGGGTAGCTTCTCCAGTCACTAGCACACTCTTCCGTTCATATGGAGAAGTGCAGCTTTGTCTGATTTTAAATTTTTTAAATAAATACAATTTCTTTATTTAAAGCTTCCACCCTGTTTTGGTTTCTGTACAATCTGCAACACTATTCTGGAATTCTCAGTATATAGGCAGAAGTCTACAGAGTACAAATTTAGGAAATGGTAAATGCTTTGCCAGTTACTTTTAAAAACTCTGCTACAACTGGGCCTTTCCATTGTCATCTTTTTTTTTTTAAGATTCATTTATTTATTGATGCCTAGAAGAAACTGGGTGTAGGCCAGAGATGTGGGGGGTAAGAGGATTCATCAGAGACAGAGTGGGGAACAGAACAGGTGGATCAACTGAAATATACTGCTGAAGAGAACAGCGGGGGAGACAGGAGAGGTCTGCTGAGCCATGTGGGTCAGCTGCCTGGCTGGGGATCAAACTGGTGCTGCGGTGGCTGAGTGGATAGTTGCATAGTGCTGCGATTTAACCCCTTGTGCCACCAGAGAAGCCCGGGTGGGGTGTGTGTGTGTGATTTTTTTTTTAGATTTATTTATGCATACAAGCTGGGGTACAGGCCAGAGGTGTGGGGTGGCGAGAGGGTTCACCAGAGACAGAGTGGGGAGCAGAACAGGCAGATCGATGGAAATACACTGCTGAGGGGAGTAGCGGGTGAGGCAGGAGAGGTCTGCATCACCATATGGGGATCTCCCCCTGCCGGGAGGTGTCCAACTCAAATCGCATTGCCCGCTGCCACAGCTCCACAGCGCAGTGCTTAACCACTGCACCACTAGGGAGGCCCTGTGTGTGTGATTTTTATCTTGCCCCATCCCCATGCTTTCCTGGGTGAGTGGGGGGCGGCCTCAGGGGCCGCTGCTGGGCTTACAGGTCATTTGAAGCTTCTAGTGTCTGTCTCCTGGTTATGCTGCAGGCAGGACTGAGGTGGTTTCTCCCCCTCTCCTGGTTCTGTGTGTTGTTTTGGAGGCTCTCTCTGGAGAGATACAGATTCGCGTGAATGTCTCTGTCTTCAGGTACCCAGCGCTCAGCATATTTTTAAAAGCTGTAAGCAAACACACGTGTGTGAGTGTGTGTGATATCCCCGTGGATGTGGGCCCTTTCTTAGAGGACGTGGTGGTGCCTCCACGAGCTCTTCTCCACACCAGGCTATCTCCTGAGAGGCACCCCAGAGCAGCACAGGGAGGTCGTTCCCATTTACGTTACGGCCACGCGGGACCCTGTGTGCAGCTACGTAAGTGCTCAGTCAGTGAGTCCAGTCTGGACGGACATTTGGGTTCTTTCCAGTCTTTTGCGGTGATCAGGGTGCTGGAGTGAGTAGTCTGTCCCTAGTACTTTTCTATTTGGGGGAGGTTTCTTTGGAACCACTTCCTCTGACTGGTTGCTGGAACAGAGTAAGGACAAATGTGATTTTGCTAGAATTGCCAACCCCCTGCCACAGTGGGAATCATCCTGCATTCCCACTTGCAGGCTGAGTGTGCTTTCTGCAGTCTCACCGCTGGAGTGCCTTCAGGAAGATCTGGATTCTTGCTCTTCTGATAAATGAGAAACGCTATCTCATGGTAGTTTTATTTATTTATTATTATTATTTAAATATTTTTTAATTGTTATTTATGTCTTTTACATTTTGTATTCCCCTTGGGCAGCCCACCACCAATTCACCCGTGATCCATCTCCATGGTCCCCTGTATTCTTCTCTCTTCCATTTTGTGCCCTTATCCTCCCCTCCCCGCCCCCCTGTTGTAAGTGAAACCATTCGATATTTTTCTTTTTCTTTCTGGCTTATTTCACTGAGTATGATTCCCTCTAATTCCATCCATGTCACTGCAAATTGCATGTGTTTATCTCCTTTCCATGCTGAATAGTACTCCATTGTGTATATGTACCACATCTTCTTGATCCAATCATCTATTTTTGGACATCTGGGTTGCTTCCATACCTTTGCTATTGTGAACAGTGCCGCAATGAACATACAGGTGCATGTATCCTTTCGGATTAGTGTTTTTGTGTCCTTTGGGTAAATTCCCAAAAGTGGTATTGCTGGGTC